>JARYGA010001785.1:0-88242 GCA_030545235.1 Helianthus tuberosus
TCCACTGTTGAAAAACAACAAACTGTTATAGGACGCCAACAAGCTGAGATCGATCAACTTAAAGCTGAAAATGAAAGGCTAAAGGCGGCTGATAATGCTCGTGGGTTAGAGATGAATCATTTCAGACAAATTAGTGGTGTTCTTCTACAATCTGCTGAAATGCTCAAGGCAAAGTATAGTGAAATCAAGGCGTGGTACGACAGTCGAAATAAAACTATTGCTGATGGAGTTAAAATTATGAATCATAATCTCGAAAACGTCAGAAAACGTGTTGTTATTTTGTGGGATGAACGATGCAAGCAACAGGAAGTGTTGAAGAAGCATGATCATAATTCTGAAGATCAAGGGAATCCAGATCCCTCAGCTGCAGCTCAACAACCTCCAGCCTCTACATCTACACAGATTGTAGCTTACCAGCCTCCACAAGTCAAATCTTCTCAAGGAACATCGAGTAGTGCACAAGCTGAAATGCAAATGTTCGAAAGCACTTCCTACGTGGAAAGTGACATGGCTGGTACTTCTAATGTTATTAGCTCTTCTGATATTGCCTTACAGGTTGTACATCCTGTATCTGGAGAACTTTTAGAAGAAGGGGAGTTGGTGGAAGATTTATCATATGAACAGAATGTCACACCCCTAATTTCCACGTGTCACCGGTGGGCCCGGTGGGGGTATCGTGACGTCGTTGGTATCATCATAGACAAGCAACACAATATAATAATGCACAGCGGAAGCAAAAGATAGATACATTTCAACTTTAAATAAAAATTTGTAATATTAATTATCACAAGTAGTTGAAACGGATCCACAGGCGGATCGAAAATAAAATAGGATAATTGTTCAACAGTTTATTTGTCGTCCAAGCTGCGAGACCTATTGTGGACGCTCTAGAAGCCTGCCAGCCTATTACGTGTAGTACCTGCACTTAATCTTTTTGGGAAAATACGTCAGTTTACACTGGTAAATACAATTCGACTGACTCATTTTGAAAAGGTTGAAAATTGATTTAAATGCACAAGGCACAAAACATTTTTATTAACTTGGGTCAATTATTTAACATAATAATCATGTGAACGAATTACATGTTACTTGCGTTCAGTGGCCCGGATCTAGTCCGGGCTAAAGATCAATGGACCCACCACATTAAAGAGTTATACACGGAAAAGTGTATGCCTACACCCCGTGCTCAGGTCGTGGCCATCTCGTAGGATGATGCCAAGGATATCCGGGACATGGTCAATTAACCCCCCAAAGGCCTTAAGTGAACAAGACTGTTTAAACGAGCCGATTAAATTATTCCAACTACCCACGCAACGGTGGAGGATTTAATGCCCGATCAAACGGTATTCTATATACCGTAACCCAAGCCCGTATAGGGAAAATAAGCCAAAGAGTATTTACCTGAATAAGTATCAATCACAATCAAGAAAAATGCAAGTATCTTTTACTGGTGCTCCTAATCTGGAACAAAGGTTTATAATAACCTATTAGATTTCTAACGGGTCTTTATTTAAGCCTAAGCCTAGACCGGTTAGTTTTAATGACGATACGGTTCGCGCACGATTAAGCGAAGACCGGATGGAATGTGAATTTGACCCGAAAAGTTTGAACACTTGTATAATTTGGGTTTACTAAACACATTCTGTATTTTGAGACGAAAATGATAATGTTTGACCCGTTTCGGCCAATTTATGTAAACTAGTTACATAAACCGAACCGAACGCGAAAAGTGCGTTACGGGCGACCATGAGAGTCATATGCAAGTTCCCTGAGATAATATGCTCTAAATATGTTATATTATCAGTAAGTTATTTTCTATTTTGCCCGGAACGGATTTAAAATCAATTTATGCCTTATAAGGGCATTTCGGTCATTTAAAGAGGTTGTAAAAGAGTTTATTCGTAAATCTGAGTTATGGGTCTGATTAATACAGAAAATATACTTAACTTATTATGTTATAACAGTGTGATATGACCCGTATGTAAAACTTATCATTTAAAATCAAACTATGCACCCTAGGGGCATTTTGGTAATTTCACAAGGGCTAAAAATGCCAAAACTGGAAATCTGAGTTTATAAAGTTGTACTTACTGTTTTTATATGAAAATATGCTAATTACATCAGTAGGTATAATTCTTATATGCTTGATATGGTTATAGTATATACTATGCGTTAAAAATGCCTAAAAAGGCGATTTAGAGCCGTTTCCGGGTTTGTAAAAGAAAGCTGAGATTTTTATACTTCCAGAAGGTTCAACATACTTTATTTAATAAATAAAATCAGTAGGAAGTGGTTTGGGGTCAATCGGATTTATAAAACTCGTTTTATGGCCAAAAAGGGCAATTTCGGTATTTACCGAATTTAACTTAAAGACCTATGTTATGCTCTTCCAAAAATTAAATAAAAATCTTTAAAAATCTCAAAATATTATATAACATCAGTGTATAAAAAGTTTGATACCAAAAAGTGGGTTAAAATAGGCTTTGCGCTAAATGCGCTATTTACTTAACATAAAGCTTGTGATTTACGATATTGAGCATATCTCTTAAACTAGGCCACAAACTGATATGAAATTTTCGGTGCATGTTTATAAATCAGTAACAAATGATTTTACTCTTTCACTTTTTCAAAAATCGCGTTTTATATTAAAAAGGGCAAAATAGTCAACTTTAAGCATAAACCGGTAACATGCATATGAATCGGTTAACCATGGAATCAAGGTGTAAAATTCCAGAGGGTTAATCTTATATAAAAGTTGGTCCAAAATATGCTCTAATGCAGATCTTAACATGCATGTACGAATCAGAACCGATAGTCAAAGAAAAAGTCCATTTATGAGACTTTCGGTTCCGATTCGGGTGTAACACAAAAAATTGTCGAGTTGATCAAGTTGAAACATGTTCTTACATTATTTATAAAGTTATTTTGATGATCAAACAGGTTGCATGTAGCCTACATTACTGATTATGCTTAAATTTGCAAAAACATATTCTGTTGACTTTTTATGAAGAACTTTGACTCGACAATTAGCATGCTTAGAGTGTGAATCTGAACATACCCTTTTAGGGGTTTGTTATACTCATAAATACCAACGTATGGGTACTTTCAATTTGAGAAAATACTGAGCATATCTCGTTTAATCATAAAGTCAAACTAGTTTCACGATAAGTTTGACTTTTAGTGAATACACTAAGTTAGAACGGATTAGAGGGTGATATAAACACTTACAAAGGTCCTAACAAGCTTAGTGATCACTTATGAAGCTGCCTTGTCGACCAGAAATGCTCCAGAATCGTTTTGTGAATTTTTGAAGTTCAAGTGTTTGAATGTTTTGCAACTATGGTGATCTTTAAAGAAAGTTTGATCTGATTTATGGCTGTTTCAGATGTTTTATGATGTTGTGGGAAGTGTCCAAAGGTCTCAGATTGCATGAAAGCTGATTGGTGAAGTCTTATAATCGACAACAGCCGTGTACAACTCGATCAGAACAGCAACTGGCACCTATGCGCATAATTCTGTCGCTGGCAGGCGCTCGCGTAGCGCGAGGACCCCGTCGCGCAGCGCGAGGGTGTGGTGACCGGGTTTATAAGTTTTCCAATATTTGCAAATCAGCCCCTGATCTTTTGCAACGTGTTTAAGCTATTTATTTGCACTCTAAACCCTTGAAATCTGATTTTTATGAACCTTGGGACTTTTGTAAACTTGGGTATGTCCTCGGTTCACTTTGCGCTTACCCGAAAAGTCACGAAATTCACGATTACTTATTTAACCTTTCGTATACGGTTTTAATCATAACTTTCTCATACGTTCACGACACTTCATGAAATTTTTATCACATGCTCTTGTGAGTATATTTTATTATTACAAAGCTTCGGGTTTGCCAAAAGATCACTCAGAGGTATAAATTCAACATGTTGACACGTTTAGCCCCTGTAGTTTGTAATTCCTCACTTTCTTTCATTTTTCGCTTCGTATGATCCATGATTTACCCGTTTAAGACTATAAACTTCATGTAGGGTTATTGTAGGGCTTATTTATTCATTGTTGACACTTTGAACCCTTGAATTTACATAGTTTCACCGTTTGTCAACTTTAGTCCCTCTAAAGTATGTTTTCACATATTCTAAGTCCATGACACGTGTCACCACATTATTGGACGTAAATTTTCGAGGTGTTACATCCTCACCCCCTTAAAAGAAATCTCGACCTCGAGATTTACTGAAACAAATGAGGGTATTTCTCTTTCATCGTGGATTCTACCTCCCATGTGTATTCGGGACCTCTACGGGCATCCCATTTGATCTTAACAATAGGTATGTGCTTCCTTCGAAGCTTCTTTACCTTTCGGTCTTCAATTGATAACGGCTTTTCCACAAATTTCAAGCCTTCATCTATATGTACATCCGTATACGGTATAACCAGTGGTTCATCAGCGGAACACTTCTTCAAATTACAGATGTGGAACACGTTATGGATAGCTCTGAGTTCTTCAGGCAGGTTTAACTTATAGGCAACTGACCCGACTCGTTCGATAACCTCGAAAGGTCCTATGTATCTCGGGCTTAGCTTGCCTTTCTTACCAAACCTCATCACCCCCTTCTAGGGTGATACTTTAAGTAACACTTTATCACCTACTTCGAAATGAAAGTCTTTACGATCCGGATCCGCATAACTTTTCTGCCTATCTCTGGCAGCTTTCAAACGATCGTGAATCTGGACAATCTTGTCCGTTGTCTCAAAAACAATTTCTGGTCCTGACAGTTGGACTTCTCCAACTTCCGCCCAACAAATGGGTGATCTACACTTTCTACCGTATAAGGCCTCAAAAGGCGCAACTTTTATGCTGGTGTGGTAGCTATTGTTGTAGGAGAATTCAATTAGTGGTAGGTTCTTATCCCAACTACCACCCAAATCGATCGCACATGCACGTAGCATGTCTTCCAATGTTTGAATAGTACGCTCACTCTGACCGTCAGTCTGTGGATGATAAGCCGTACTAAAATTCAAACGAGTGCCCAAATATTGTTGGAAACTCTTCCAAAAATGTGATGTGTATCTAGTATCTCTATCCGAGATAATAGACACAGGTATACCGTGCAAAGCTACAATCTTATCAACGTATAATTGGGCTAACATATCGGAGCTATAAGTCTCTTTGATGGGTAGAAAATGTGCTGACTTCGTCAGTCTATCTACTATGACCCATATAGTATCATTTCCCTTTCTCGTCTTTGGCAATTTGGTGATAAAATCCATCGTCACCATTTCCCATTTCCATGTGGGAATTTCAGGTTGTTGTAACAAACCTGACGGCTTCTGATGCTCAGCTTTGACTTGCGCACAAGTCAAACATTTAGCTACATAAGCAGCTACGGACTTTTTCAAACCAATCCACCAGTAGTTTGCCTTTAAATCCTGGTACATCTTATCTGCTCCAGGATGAACGGAATATTTGGAACTGTGGGCTTCCTGGAGGATAACATCTCGAAGTCCTCCAAAAACTGGAACCCATATTGGTCCATTCAGTCTAAGCATTCCGTCCTTGTCATGAGATAATTGTTCCTCAGTTACTCCCAACTTTTCTTCAGGATAATTAGCTTCTAACACAGCTTCCTTCTGTGCAGCTAATATCCTTTTGTTCAAATCATTCCTGATTTCAATGCGCTTGGCATTGATTCTTATCGGCTTAACTCTTTCCTTCCTACTCAAGGCGTCAGCCACTACATTTGCCTTGCCTGGATGGTATCTTATCTCGCAATCATAGTCATTTAGAGTTTCCATCCAGCGTCTTTGCCTCATGTTTAGGTCCTTCTGGTTAAATAAATGTTGAAGGCTCTTGTGATCTGAATAGATCACACACTTGGTTCCATACAGGTAATGCCTCCATAGCTTCAATGCAAATACAACAGCACCCAACTCCAAGTCGTGGGTGGTGTAGTTCTTCTCGTGAATCTTTAGCTGTCTTGAGGCGTAGGCAATAACTTTGCCTTTCTGCATGAGTACACAGCCCATACCAGTGTGCGACGCATCACAATACACCACAAATTCATCTATACCATCGGGCAGTGTTAGTACTGGTGCATTGCTCAACTTGTTCTTCAGAATATCGAAGGATTCCTGCTGCTTAGGGCCCCAATCAAACTTAACTTTCTTGCGTGTCAATGAAGTAAGGGGCGCAGCAATTCTTGAAAAATTTTCGATGAATCGCCTATAGTATCCTGCTAAACCCAGGAAGCTACGAATTTCAGTAGGCGTCTTTGGCTCTTGCCAGTTCATTACTGCTTCTACTTTAGCGGGATCCACTTGGATACCACGCTCGCTTACTACATGTCCAAGGAATTGGACTTCTCGAAGCCAAAATTCGCACTTCGAGAATTTGGCGTAGAGTTTCTCTTGGTGTAAAAGCTTGAGAATACAACGAAGGTGTTTCTCGTGATCAGCCTTGCTCTTTGAGTAGATAAGGATGTCGTCAATAAAGACTATGACGAATTTATCTAGATAAGGCTTGCAGACGCGGTTCATGAGATCCATGAACGCGGCTGGTGCGTTGGTGAGCCCAAAAGGCATCACTAGGAACTCGTAATGTCCATAACGAGTCCTAAACGCTGTCTTGTGTACATCTTCATCCTTGACTTTCAACTGATGATAGCCTGACCTTAAGTCGATCTTTGAGAAGTAGCTTGCCCCTTGTAACTGATCGAACAGATCGTCGATCCTGGGCAAAGGATACCTATTCTTGATGGTGACTTTATTGAGCTCACGATAATCGATGCACAGACGCATCGATCCATCCTTCTTCTTAACAAACAAAATAGGCGCTCCCCAGGGAGACGAGCTAGGTCTAATGAAACCTTTTGCTAACAGATCGCCTAACTGCGTTCTTAACTCCTTCATCTCCGTTGGAGCCAACCTATATGGTGCTCTTGCCACTGGTGCTGCACCCGGAATGATGTCGATTCGGAATTCCACTTGCCTATCCGGTGGTAAACCAGGTAGTTCTTCTGGGAAAACTTCGGGGTATTCCGAAATGACAGGGATGTCTTCAATCTTCGGCTTAGGCTCATCAACAGTAACTTGTGCCATATAAATGACACAACCCTTCTGCATACATCTGGATGCCTTGAGCATGGACACTTGCTCAGGCAATCCATGCTGGGTATCTCCTTGAATAGTGAGTGGCTCACCTGACGGAGTTTTAACTACCACTTGCTTTCTATTGCACACAATCTGGGCTTGGTTGTGTGATAACCAATCCATGCCTATTACTATGTCAAAACCAGCTAGTTTAAAGGGAAGTAAGGATAATGGAAACGAGTGATTCCTAATGGATATAACACATCCATCTAGAACAGTCGAGGCGGTTTCTATGGTTCCATCAGCTAACTCCACTTCATACTTCACACTTAAGGGTTTTACAGGCAATTTCAACAACTCACAAAACTTATTGTCTACAAATGATTTATCTGCTCCAGAATCAAACAGGACTCTAGCAAAAATATCATTTACAAGAAACGTACCAGTAATCACGTTGTCGTCCTGGATAGCCTCTTTAGCGTCCATCCTGAAGACCCTTGCATTGGTCTTCTTCCCGTCTTCGGCTTTCTTGGCATTCTTTGGGCAATTAGACTTAATGTGCCCCTTCTCGTTGCAACCATAACAGGTTGCATCCTTCAACTTCCTACACTCCAAAGTTTTGTGTTCTGTGGACTTACAGATTCCACAGGGTCTCGCGAGAGACTGGGATTTCGACTCAAGTCGACATTTCCCAAAATGGTACCTCCTACAAGTTTTACACTTGGGCTTTTCCCCCGTTTGTTGCCCATTCTTCTTCGATCCCGACCCTTTCCTGTGGTCGTCATTCCCTCTGTGTCTCTTCTCTGACCTTCGTGAGGTATCATCCTCACGCTTTCTCTTGTTCTCGGCCTCTTTGTTCCTCAGCGATCTTAGTCGGACCGCGTCCATTGTGAGGGACAAGGAGAGGTCAGTTACTGACCTGAAAGTCGTTGGCCGAGAGGCCTTCACACTTGCCTTTATTGCGGGTTCTAACCCCCCGATAAAACGAGCGATTCTCCTTGGTTCAGGGGTTACAAGATATGGAACCAATCGAGACATCGTGTTGAAGCTCGTTAAGTAGGCTTGGCAGTCCAGGTTTGTCATCACCAATGATACAAAATCGGACTCTATTTTCTCCACCTCATGCTGCGGGCAGAAATTTTCCTTGATAAGAGCAACGAACTGCTCCCAGGTCATGCTATACAAATGCACCTTTCCGGTGGCCTGGATCAGTGATCTCCACCATGCTAGGGCTTCACCCTTAAAGGACTGGGATACGAACTTCACAATGTCCCTTTCCGCACATCCACTTATGTCTACCACTGTATCAATCTCATCCAACCAGGTTATGCAGTCGACCGCCCCCTTCTCCCCAGTAAAGTCTCGGGGCTTACACGAAACAAAGTATTTGTACGTGCATCCTCTAGCACGAGGCATATCATCATTCACTATCTTCTTAGGGGGAACACTGTTCTGGTTGGAGGAGTGTCTGTCATTGTCTTTCTTGGGTTCCTCTTTCTTAGGTATAACTTTCATAGAGGGTGGCTTACTATGAGCTTCTGATTGAACCCTGGGTTTCGACTTGGGATGAGATGCAGATCGAGTCCTACTATGGGTCTCATTGGATTCACTATACTGTCTATTCATTGCTTCGACAACAGCCTCATTTACTAATGCTTTCAATTCGGCACCAGTTACTAGTATCTTTGTGTTATCAGGGTCATTTGCTGGACGACTATTCATTTCTTCAGACTTAGTCATGTAGTATTAAATGCTACATAAAACAAGGACAAAGTCTATTTAGAAATCTAACCAGTATTATCGTTCTTGACGATTTATTAACCATGGTAATTAAAAGTCATATTAGTTAATTTGTAAATTTCATTCAGGACCTTTATCAATAAATTTTTATCCTAGAATGAAACATATATTGGCACAATAGGCCTAGTCACGTAGACAATTTCTAAATGATAACTTTAGATTTTTATAGGATTAAAGTTTGAATATTCAAAACGAATCAATCCTTTTTCTTGGCAGGGAGTCTATAAGCTACGGCCGCCTTTTTGTTTTATATGACATTTATTATGACCCGTAGGCATTATGTCACTTTTAATTATATATAAAAATATAAATTGGATAATTTATTAAAAGGGTGACATGTGTGATTTTGCGAATCACATTAGTCAAGAATGTTAACATATTTACAGATGTTAACAGAGAGTGGAATCTTTTTAAACAGGTTGTACCGTCTTGGCTAGGTTTATGACAACATAACAGCTAGGTTTTACCTTTTAAGATCCTTATTAAAATGGTGAATTACAATAATAATGCTATTTTCCATTTATTCATTTATTATATTTATGCATATAATTTAAAAATGAAAAGCTGAAATTACCATTCTAATTTAAAATTAACGAGTACAAAATTGCCCTAAACGGGACTTTTCATAAATATCATGCCCACGCAGGGGCTAAACAAATAACAAACCCTCGCAGGGGTCGAAATAAAAGATATGCCCACGCAGGGGCGAAACAGAAGAAAAATTACCCACGTAGGGGTAGAGTACATAAAGATATGTCCACGCAGGGACATGACTATCACTAAAATAAATAAAGGATTTAGTAATCCTTCTTGCTCTTACCCTTGAGCAAGTTTACCACCTTCTGAATCATTCCCCGGTTACGCCTCTGATTATTCTCCAACTCCTGCCGAAATTCTTGACGCACCCCTTGAATCTCCTGTATGATTTCCTGAACTTGGGGTGGCGACATTGTCGGCGCCTGAGGTGGTTCCTGAAAGTACGATGGCTGAGGAGGCTGATAAAGCGGAGGTTGGGGAGGCTGCGGCTGTTGGTACCCATATGGTGGATACCCATAGGTTGAGGGTCCCGTAGCCCAGGGACCTCCGAAGGGAGCCTCTTGGAGGAAGGTGTTAGAGTTTGCTGCTATCCAGTATGGATCCTCCATATAGTTGTACCCCGTGTGAAACTGCTGCTCGAAGGGGTTGAATGCTGCAGCATTAGTGTAAGCGGGGATTGGTTCTCCAAATCCCAATGGTGGCTGAGGCTGTGGCTGTGGCTGTGGCGCGACTGGCGCCGTTGCTACTTCAGAGACAGGGTGCGATGACTCTCCCGTCTCCGATTCTTCGTGGACTGGCGAGTACCGGCTGCTGCTTGACTGTGGAGGGGTGCGGATACGCACTCCTCCTCGCGAGGACATCCTCGCGTTCGTTCCTCTCCTTCGCCTCGGGGGCGAGGGAGGATGAGTCGGAGGTGGTGGTGGCGGTGGAGTAACCGCCACAAATCGAGAATCCTCGGAAGGATTCTGCTGCTGTTGTGGCTGCTCCTGCTGGTGTAGGGGAGAGTGGTGAGGCAGGTGCAGAGGAGAGTTATGGTAACTGGGGGTAAATACCCAGTCATACTGTTTGAACATCTCCTCATAACTATCAGGACCATTGTATGGTGATCCCAAGAAAGGTGACCCATCAGATATCTCGATGGGGTGGTTCGGTGTGCCGGAGGGTGGCATGGCAGGATCCGTATCCTCATCTACGTCCATCGGGTTGCCACCCGAAAAATGGTCTTCTGGTCCAAGTGGGTTAAAACCCACTGGTTCTTGAAGGTAATCGTCAGGGTTGTACAGCCCCTGAAAGGTGGGTGATGTGTTGTCAAAAGGTGATGAGGGTCCTAGAGGAATGTAGGACTGCTGTGAGTGATGGGGCTCATTCTCCGAATGAGGCCCAAATGAGCGGGGAATGGATGGTGTGGAGGCTGGTTCAGTGAAGGACCTCCATAGATTTTGGGCATCTGTGTTATGAGAGCCCGAAGGTGTTCGCCGGTGCGAAGGCCCGGCTTCGTGATCATTTGGAGCTGCGTATCCTCCTCGTCCTCTTCCTCGTCCTCTCATTCTTGGCGGCATGTTTAGCTATCTGGCAAAAACAAACAAGTGATACAACAAAATATTTATAAGACAAAATTAGAAAATGTAAACAAAAATTTGGAAATTTCCTAAGTTCTTTGTCTAGACTCGAGAATTCGAGGATTGTGCAATTGTGTAACTGAGATTAAACACAAAAGGCTAGTGTTTAATTCACTCAGCGTTGGCTCTGATACCAACCTGTCACACCCCTAATTTCCACGTGTCACCGGTGGGCCCGGTGGGGGTATCGTGACGTCGTTGGTATCATCATAGACAAGCAACACAATATAATAATGCACAGCGGAAGCAAAAGATAGATACATTTCAACTTTAAATAAAAATTTGTAATATTAATTATCACAAGTAGTTGAAACGGATCCACAGGCGGATCGAAAATAAAATAGGATAATTGTTCAACAGTTTATTTGTCGTCCAAGCTGCGAGACCTATTGTGGACGCTCTAGAAGCCTGCCAGCCTATTACGTGTAGTACCTGCACTTAATCTTTTTGGGAAAATACGTCAGTTTACACTGGTAAATACAATTCGACTGACTCATTTTGAAAAGGTTGAAAATTGATTTAAATGCACAAGGCACAAAACATTTTTATTAACTTGGGTCAATTATTTAATATAATAATCATGTGAACGAATTACATGTTACTTGCGTTCAGTGGCCCGGATCTAGTCCGGGCTAAAGATCAATGGACCCACCACATTAAAGAGTTATACACGGAAAAGTGTATGCCTACACCCCGTGCTCAGGTCGTGGCCATCTCGTAGGATGATGCCAAGGATATCCGGGACATGGTCAATTAACCCCCCAAAGGCCTTAAGTGAACAAGACTGTTTAAACGAGCCGATTAAATTATTCCAACTACCCACGCAACGGTGGAGGATTTAATGCCCGATCAAGCGGTATTCTATATACCGTAACCCAAGCCCGTATAGGGAAAATAAGCCAAAGAGTATTTACCTGAATAAGTATCAATCACAATCAAGAAAAATGCAAGTATCTTTTACTGGTGCTCCTAATCTGGAACAAAGGTTTATAATAACCTATTAGATTTCTAACGGGTCTTTATTTAAGCCTAAGCCTAGACCGGTTAGTTTTAATGACGATACGGTTCACGCACGATTAAGCGAAGACCGGATGGAATGTGAATTTGACCCGACAAGTTTGAAGACTTGTATAATATGGGTTTACTAAACACATTCTGGATTTTGAGACGAAAATGATAATGTTTGACCCGTTTCGGCCAATTTATGTAAACTAGTTACATAAACCGAACCGAACGCGAAAAGTGCGTTACGGGCGACCATGAGAGTCATATGCAAGTTCCCTGAGATAATATGCTCTAAATATGTTATATTATCAGTAAGTTATTTTCTATTTTGCCCGGAACGGATTTAAAATCAATTTATGCCTTATAAGGGCATTTCGGTCATTTAAAGAGGTTGTAAAAGAGTTTATTCGTAAATCTGAGTTATGGGTCTGATTAATATAGAAAATATACTTAACTTATTATGTTATAACAGTGTGATATGACCCGTATGTAAAACTTATCATTTAAAATCAAACTATGCACCCTAGGGGCATTTTGGTAATTTCACAAGGGCTAAAAATGCCAAAACTGGAAATCTGAGTTTATAAAGTTGTACTTACTGTTTTTATATGAAAATATGCTAATTACATCAGTAGGTATAATTCTTATATGCTTGATATGGTTATAGTATATACTATGCGTTAAAAATGCCTAAAAAGGCGATTTAGAGCCGTTTCCGGGTTTGTAAAAGAAAGCTGAGATTTTTATACTTCCAGAAGGTTCAACATACTTTATTTAATAAATAAAATCAGTAGGAAGTGGTTTGGGGTCAATCGGATTTATAAAACTCGTTTTATGGCCAAAAAGGGCAATTTCGGTATTTACCGAATTTAACTTAAAGACCTATGTTATGCTCTTCCAAAAATTAAATAAAAATCTTTAAAAATCTCAAAATATTATATAACATCAGTGTATAAAAAGTTTGATACCAAAAAGTGGGTTAAAATAGGCTTTGCGCTAAATGCGCTATTTACTTAACAAAAAGCTTGTGATTTACGATATTCAGCATATCTCTTAAACTAGGCCACAAACTGATATGAAATTTTCGGTGCATGTTTATAAATCAGTAACAAATGATTTTACTCTTTCACTTTTTCAAAAATCGCGTTTTATATTAAAAAGGGCAAAATAGTCAACTTTAAGCATAAACCGGTAACATGCATATGAATCGGTTAACCATGGAATCAAGGTGTAAAATTCCAGAGGGTTAATCTTATATAAAAGTTGGTCCAAAATATGCTCTAATTCAGATCTCAACATGCATGTACGAATCAGAACCGATAGTCAAAGAAAAAGTCCATTTATGAGACTTTCGGTTCCGATTCGGGTGTAACACAGAAAATTGTCGAGTTGATCAAGTTGAAACATGTTCTTACATTATTTATAAAGTTATTTTGATGATCAAATAGGTTGCATGTAGCCTACATTACTGATTATGCTTAAATTTGCAAAAACATATTCTGTTGACTTTTTATGAAGAACTTTGACTCGACAATTAGCATGCTTAGAGTGTGAATCTGAACATACCCTTTTAGGGGTTTGTTATACTCATAAATACCAACGTATGGGTACTTTCAATTTGAGAAAATACTGAGCATATCTCGTTTAATCATAAAGTCAAACTAGTTTCACGATAAGTTTGACTTTTAGTGAATACACTAAGTTAGAACGGATTAGAGGGTGATATAAACACTTACAAAGGTCCTAACAAGCTTAGTGATCACTTATGAAGCTGCCTTGTCGACCAGAAATGCTCCAGAATCGTTTTGTGAATTTTTGAAGTTCAAGTGTTTGAATGTTTTGCAACTATGGTGATCTTTAAAGAAAGTTTGATCTGATTTATGGCTGTTTCAGATGTTTTATGATGTTGTGGGAAGTGTCCAAAGGTCTCAGATTGCATGAAAGCTGATTGGTGAAGTCTTATAATCGACAACAGCCGTGTACAACTCGATCAGAACAGCAACTGGCACCTATGCGCATAATTCTGTCGCTGGCAGGCGCTCGCGTAGCGCGAGGACCCCGTCGCGCAGCGCGAGGGTGTGGTGACCGGGTTTATAAGTTTTCCAATATTTGCAAATCAGCCCCTGATCTTTTGCAACGTGTTTAAGCTATTTATTTGCACTCTAAACCCTTGAAATCTGATTTTTATGAACCTTGGGACTTTTGTAAACTTGGGTATGTCCTCGGTTCACTTTGCGCTTACCCGAAAAGTCACGAAATTCACGATTACTTATTTAACCTTTCGTATACGGTTTTAATCATAACTTTCTCATACGTTCACGACACTTCATGAAATTTTTATCACATGCTCTTGTGAGTATATTTTATTATTACAAAGCTTCGGGTTTGCCAAAAGATCACTCAGAGGTATAAATTCAACATGTTGACACGTTTAGCCCCTGTAGTTTGTAATTCCTCACTTTCTTTCATTTTTCGCTTCGTATGATCCATGATTTACCCGTTTAAGACTATAAACTTCATGTAGGGTTATTGTAGGGCTTATTTATTCATTGTTGACACTTTGAACCCTTGAATTTACATAGTTTCACCGTTTGTCAACTTTAGTCCCTCTAAAGTATGTTTTCACATATTCTAAGTCCATGACACGTGTCACCACATTATTGGACGTAAATTTTCGAGGTGTTACACAGAAACTAGCTTTGGAAGAAATGAAAACAGTTGATGATGATGTGATTGATCAAATGCCAATTGAACCAGAAACAGCTGACACCGAGAATCTGGATGAAATAGTTTTTGAAGGCGAATCGAGTAAATCAACTTATGTTCGTGCTGATGGAATGGAGTTTGATCCGTTCGATGAAGAATGGCTGAAAAAGAATCTTGAAGACATCAACGAGCAATTTAATAAACGTGATTCTTCAGACGATCCGACAGACGCATTCCAAGAATGGAGAAAAAGCTTTTTGTCGAAGATCGAGAAACCAACTCCTCTGATAGCGCAAGTTGATTACATGTAGTACATAAAAGAAAAGCCGCATGGAAAGATACTCAGCTGGATGTTCGTGCAGGATATCCACTGTATGGCCATCAAGCGCGAACACGGCATCCAGTATTTTAATTCGTTGCTGATTATCACATCTCTGCCATTCTATGACGTTACTGCTTTAACGAAGTTGAGACTGATCAATCGCTCAAACTATGCTGGAGCAACTTTGTTCGAAAAGAGATTGAGGTTCAATCGTCGAAGCGGGTGGAAAGATGAACTATACAAACCGCAGTTTCCGGTCTATCAGCAGATCAAGTATACATTAGATCCAGAGACCAACACGGGTCGATACAAGCTAATCTATCAGCCACCGAAAGTCATGGATAAAATTCCGCTGATGCAGATGAAACAAAATTTCTTGGAGAATATGCGGTTATGGTGTTACGATTCGGATACGCATGAAGCGGTGATTGTATTTAAAGATCGGGAAAACTTCCGCATGCTAGATCCGATGTGGATTGTCAACATGTCTGTGGCCGACATCAACAAACTGTTTCGGCATGATATCTTCTATGAAGACGAGTACGCTCAACAAGCTTTACTGTTCCAACATGTCACTTGTTTCTGCTTTTATCGTGGTATTCATGCCGGAAGCACCTGGTCCGCAAAACACTGAAGATTGAAGACTCAAAGAGAAAAGACCAAGCAACAGACAAGGGGGAGTTTGTTAGTGCATTTTTGTGTCTGTAACTTGTCTTGTTTCGTTGTATGTTAAACTGTCTTTTGTTATCGAGTATGTACGTTCCGTCATGTGTACCTAGTCGGACATCCTCCTATCCTACTTGGTATGATGTCTGTCTCTATTGTATGTTTAACATAATGCAAGTATGAATTGATGTTGTGTCTTTACTTGTTATCATACTCACACTGTAAAACACTTAGAATATATTCTGTCTTGATTGTGATTGACGAAGGTTAACCTTCGTCATGAACATACATGGCGAACTTTCAAGGTTCGTCAAGATAATGTGTGGCAAAGTTTAACCTTCGCCACTCATTCCTTCGTCACATGAAGGTTCGTCTAAGAGGGCAGTATATATAACAAAGTTTGTTTATCAGTTAAGTTATGAGAGCATAGTGAAACCAGAGAGTTTATCATCAAACTTTGTGTGTATATGTTGGATATTGTTCTCGTCCTTTTAATCCAAGTGAATCTTTGATTATCTGTTGTGCTATCCGCTTTACATTTGTTTGGTTTGCACCTTTACGGGGATTCCGCACCCGTGATAGTGTTTGTGATAAACAAGGATAGGGTACATATCGGATCCTCCGAGGAAAACGGACCTACAAGTGGTATCAGAGCCTTGGCTCTTTTCCTTGTTTAAAACCAAACATTGTGTTGTTTGAAACAAGCGTGTTCTTGTGATTTTCAGATCGTTGTTCTTGAAAAGTTTTTTTTTTTTTTTTTTTTTTTTTTTTCTGATAACCTTGTTGAAAATCTGTGTTTTAAATTGTTAGTTTGCTATAGTTTTATTGAAAACCTTGTTACATTACATGTGTGCATGTTTGGATTTTGGTTTTTGTTGAAAGTATAAGCAAAATCGTTTTCGATAATTTGTCCGGTGAAAAGTTGGCCGGAAACTTCAAATCTTCAAAGTGTTCTTGAAAATATTCAAACTGTTATTTGCTTGTATATGTGATTGAGCTTTGTTGATTCTAACTGATTGTGTTTATCAATATTAAATTGCAAGTGTTTGACATTTGTGTACTGTGATGATTTGTTTGTTGAAAAAGAATGTTCAAACAACAGAAAGCATGGTTTGTTGAGAATTGTGTCACCAACTTTGTCAGAGGATAAGATTTACATTTTGTGTGAAAATTTCTCACAAAATTGTGTCAAACAAACTTCGCCACACACAATGTTCGTTAAATTAGATTTTAGGCTAAAAGTTACAAGCCCAACACACAATCTTCGTCATCCAGAGTTCGTCATACCAAACCTTCGTCGCTTGTGTTGTTTGACTAACTATACAACCTTCTTTACCTCAACCTTCGTCACACTCACTTCAACCTTCGTCTCACTCACCTCAACCTTCGTCAATCTCACTTAACCTTCGCCACTCTACATAGTTCGTCTTCATTGACATCGACGAAGTTTCTAAGTTCGTCAAGAGGACCTTCGTCGCATTAACTTGTCATTGTTACATAGAAGCTTTACAAAAGTGTTTTAACATTGTGTTTTCAAGTGTTTAATCAGGTATTATCATTCATATATCAAATATGAGTAGTACAAGTCCATGGGATTGGAGTACGGACCCACGACCAGGTCAAGATCAGACTTCGGCAGCCGCATGGTTAAGGAATGTCATGCCTCAACAATCGATAAGTGCAAATCAATGGGCATTGGTGTCGAATCAAAATCAAAGCATTCAAAATCTATTGCTTAGTAAGTGTGAGATGGGTAGCAACAATCGCCCGCCAAAGTTGATGGTCGCATTGATATTGAACAAACCTTTCAGCAATTCACAGTTTATCTTCGCCAACATGAAAGACAATCTGAGGAGAACAGGAACTCGTACGTCCGGTAACAAATTCTGGATGTATCCGAGATTTATGCAAATGATAATAAACGTTCAACATCCGGATCTTCCCAAGGCCGCTAACGACATTCTTAAGATCGATGCCATGCTGGAAAACTCGTTATGGATATTCAAGGGTTTCTATGCTAAGAAATACAAAGAATCGGATCCTCCTCGGAAGATGTTTGGTGCTCTGGCGAACAAAGCATACGTGGCTCCTGCTAATGACAAATGGCGTCATGACGACAGCCAGTCAGATGATGAGTGTTGGATCTGAGTTTGTTTTTTATTGTATTTTCGTTTGAAATTAAGAAGAAAATGAAAGAGTTGTGCAACGGAATTATGATGAAAACAAACTTTGCATACAATCAAACGAGAGTAATACTTTAATCAAACATCTTTTCACAATGAATCGAAAGATTGAACTTGTTTCAACAACGATTACAATGATTGATGAATGAATGCAAACTCCCCCTCAGCCAGAGCTCAGTAGTTTGTTCGTGCAAAGAAGACGATGTTGCTAAAGAGCTAATAGAACAGTACAAAGTACTGAACTATTTATAGGCACTTGCAAACCACTGAGCATCTTAGCTGACGTCACCATGAAAGTGACATCTAACCTCCTAACAAACTCTAACCTCTGATCTATACAAACACTGATGTACTAACTACTGCTATTACAATTCATTACATAAAAGACACTTAAACAGCTGCTGCATCCTTCCACTGCTGTGAACCCAGCAGTGCTTGTCCGGATCAGCAGTACTTGACTCAAGGCAGTAGATTGAATTAGCAGAGCTTTGGTCTTCCATCAGTCTTTGACATTGGGCAGTAGATGCAAGGCAGCAGTTGCAGGTCAGCACTTAGTAAGATCAGCAGATAGGAGGTCAGTAGTTATGAAACCACTTTCAAGGGGAGAGATTTGTATGAACCAACTATAATCGTCTGCTTATTCTGGATCCACTGCTCTGATCCAGTTTTGGCTTTAATTATCTGTTCCTCTGATAGGGTTCAATCCCAACAATCTCCCCCTGGAACAGATAATGCCAAAACTCTTCATTATTTGTGGAAGACTTTATTGCCTCATCAACAGTTCCCTTATCTGACCTTTAAATTGTAATTCGAAGTCTAGGGAATCTGTATCTTCATCATCCCTGCTAAGTGGAAGATCAAGGAGATCCTGCAAATCTTCAAGACTCAGGCCAAGAGCTTGCTCCACTACTCCACCAGACCTGAGCAAAGCCAATACGCAGGTCTGTTTGTCAGTTTCCCACTTTAGTATTTTTGAGTCTGGTGGGTTTCTTGGGAGATGTTTATTTGCAGAAGTATTTGGTGAGGCTGGCCTATTCATAGCTGGCTGAGCAGCACTTGCAGATTGTTCCAATTCAAGATCTTCCTTTATCATTACTTTCGTGCCTGCTTTTACAATGGCATCTCCAGCTAATAGATCTTGAATTGTTTCCATACTCAACTGGTTTTTGCTCCTTCTTTTGTAGATGGCAGCACCAGCTGGAGCAGTGGTTCTTTTGATTTGCAGCTTTGGTGGTCTTTTTGAGACCTCTGCTTTGGAGTAGTCAGGCTTTTGTGGAACTCTTGGATCTTTCTTTCTAAGTTCCTCTAGGCTTTTATAGGTTTCCCTGACTCTATCTTCTCCCCACTTTGTCACTGAATTCTTTGGCCCATAATCAGCTGCAATCAGCTCCTCTTTCATTCTTTTCAACTCTAACATCTTCTCAGCTTCAAATTGTTTAAACTTTTCAGGAGGAGTCTGCTTGACCTTATTTTTAATCATTTCTTGAATCCTAGCTGCTTCTTTTTCAAGCTCAGGAATGGTCCAGTTTTTGTACATGTGTTTCTCCCCCTTGTATTTCTTGTAGGTCCTGATGTTCTCAATGTAGTCTTTTCTCAAGGACTCATCTGCCCTTTCTGAAATTTTCTGACATACATTTTTGGCAAATCGCTCCATAGCATTGACCTGTGAGAGTAAAAACTGATAGTTTTGTTGAAATTCTCTATCAGATTTCCCTTTTCTGTTTTTGATTGCAATATCCTCTGCTTGTTTGGCCTTAAGCTTCAAGTATTCTTCAATATTGTTAGGCCTGGGATATCCTGCAATTGATGGTAAACTCCTTTTGGCTGGGTCGTCCTCATAATAAAAGGATTTGATTTCTTCCCTAACTGCAATGAGTTCTAGAGGGAATGAGACACCAGCAGGAGGTAGTGTTTGTGTAATTTGAGCTGAAGAGAGAGGTATGGGTTTTGGAATAGTGACAAGTGACAGGGATTTTGAAGATGGTGGTGGTGAAGTGTCATCATCTTTGAGAATTAGCCTTCTCCTCTTTGTTTGAGGAGGGGCTGATGATGTTTTGGATGGAACAGTGGTGGTGGATGTAGCGACAGTGGTTTGTGATTGACTAACAGTTGTTGAAACAACTGGTGTTTCAACCACTGTTGTCATTACAACAGATGTTATAACATCTGTTGTCTTCTGCTGTTTATCAGCAGGTGAAAGTGGTGGTTGGATTGTTTTTGGTGGTGACAGTGGTGGTGATGAAGTAGTGGTGTGTGTTGAAGTGAGAACAGATGTTGAAACCACTGAAGTATCAGCAGTAGTTGATACAGCAGGAGTTACAACAGCTGTTTGAGTGGAAGTTTGATGCTGATGGCTTTTGGATGGTGGTTTTGGAGGCTTTGGAAATCTGGATGGGATGGACTTAGGCTTCCTTTTTATCTTAGGATTTTTAGTATCCTTTGAACCAGAACAACCCTGCTCATACAGCTCCATGAAAGCTCTTTTCTCCTCATTCCACCTTGAAATATCCTTTGCCATTCTATCTCTTTTTACACTTGCTACTCCTTCATCAAGTGCTTCTTGAGTAGCATCAACCTTCTTACTACCATCTGGCACAGGAATTTTTCTGGTCATGTCATCCTTTTCAGGTTCAATGTAGAGACCATCATCTATTCCTTTCTTCTTCCACTCCTGAATTTTCTCCCCCTTTTTGGCATTATCGTCTGGGAGTTGATCAATGAAAAGTACTGTTGGAGGAGCAGTGCCAGTGGTTTGTAGGATCTGAGTTTTGAGAGCCTTCAGATCAGCCTGAGTGTTCTTGAACCTTGACTCCATTGCATTTCTCAGCTGTTGGACATGTTTTTCATGTTGCTGATCTGCCAGTTGTGCTTGTTGATGGAGAAAAGGTTGAAATAAATCCCAGAGCTCATTTGTAGCAGGTGCCCTTTGTGGAGCAGGTGCTTGAGGTGGAACAGCAGTTGATTGTACCTTTTGTACTTGTAACACCTGTTGTAGCATATCTTTGAGTTCTGCAACAGAGTTATCAAGTTTTTCAATGCGATCCGTCAATTTCTGGTACTTTAAATCATCACCCAAGTTAATGGGATCATCTGATTTCCCACTAGCAGTGGTTTTATCAGTGGTAGATGTAGGGAGTATACTCCAAACATTAACCACTGATGCCCCTTTTTCTTGGTACTGGGGTCTTCTTCCTTCAACACTTGACAACCTTTTGATGTTGCCAGTAGGATAAATAAATCCACTGGTGGTTGGCAGAGGTGCTATAAAAGGAATTGCCTCCAAGGAAGTCTTATTAATGTAACCACTGTCCAACTGTAAACCAGTGGGTTCAACAGTTGTAGTGGCTGCTTCACTTGGACTACCACCAAGAGTTACGTGTAACTCAAGGGGTCTAACCTCCTCAGGGTGTGTTGGTGGGTTAGCAGAGATTGATACATCAGACCCAGTCAGTTATTGAGGTATATTCTCTTTGATAGGTGATTGAGAAGGACTGGTTAATGCCTGGTTCAAATCAATTGCATCCAACAGCAGTTTAGTTGGTGGGGGAATTGTGGACGTGAAGGGTGGTGTAGAAGATGGATTTGCCCCGGGTATTGAGCTGTGGATAATAGAAACGAGTGTTTCCAGAGCATCATGATGTGGAGACCCTATTTGTACAACCTGTTCTTTTTGTGAAGAAGCAGGAGGAGTTTCGGTTATGGGTTGAGATATTTGTACCGACTGCTGTGAGGAAGTAGCAGCAGTGGTTTCTTGTGACTTTTGTGTTGTCACTGGCAGAAGCTCTGGTATCTCATCCTCCAGAGATGCCTTTTTGAAGGTTTTGGGGGGGGGGGGGGTTTGTGTTTTTCTTTTTGTTGGCTTTTTGGTGATTTTAGGTGTAGGTTTCAAAATAGTTGTGCTGCTGCATTGATCACCTTGAGCAGTGGGCTCAGCAGCAGATACCTGAGGAGCAGTTGTAACTGCTAAAATCTGCTCAGGCACCTCTGCTTGTGTTTTGCAAGGTGCTAACATTCTTGAAAAAGTTTCAGTTGTTAAACTGTTTATTTGAGTAGAATCACCTTGGTTTATTACAGCTAAATCATCCTTACTGAATTTCTTTGCAAAATAGTAACTTAAAAACCTTGGAAACAGTAAGAATGATTTTGTTTCAACATTATTAACCAAATCTTTAAAAATTTCCCGAGAGTAGTTAAAATTTTCTCCTTGAAGAATTGCATATCCCAGATTTTGAATCTTTAAAGGGATTTCATTGAAAGAAGTGGTTTTGTTTGAAACACATAGTAGGAGGGTATGAAATAAAAATCTGGTTGCAGACGGAAAATAACCTTTTTCTAAGGTAATTTTCTTCATCATTGTGGCTTCATACCCTCTCTCAATGAAGTCAGTTTGTAACTCGTGTTTAGTGAAAGAAATTTTACCTTCCTGATCACCGAGTTGAAAGACCTCTGAAATGGATTGTGGCGTGATTTGGACAGCTTTACCCTTTATAGAAGAGTTTATGGTGGTTGCAGTGTCTCCTTGTTTTTCAAGGGTTGCATTCTTCCAGAACTCCCTTTGGGTTGCCAAATAGATTGGTGCATCGGCGGTGAACAAAGTTTTGTACTTTGATTTTCCCATGATGTCAATGATGGAATCGAAAACTTTGGTAGTTCCTGGTTTTGTGAGAAGACCCAGGAGATTGTGAGATGGTTTATGTGGAATTTCAGTGGAGATTGCCTTTTGAGAGGCTGTTTTCGATGAGGATTTGGATGAGGGTTTTGAAGATGACTTCGATTTTGTCATTTTGAAGATGAATGATCGAAGAAATTTGTGGAAGATGAGATGAAAAACTGCTTTGAGAAGAGAATTTTTAAGAATTCAATTCGACAGTAAAACCCTGTTTTGGTGGTGAGTGAGGGGATTTTATAGGGAAGAAAGTGAATGCTGAGGTGGCAGCCATTACAAAAGGTCTGACCAATATGTACTGCCCACGTGACAACCCCTGATGAAAGTGAAGGACAGTACTTTTGTGATAGGGACAGATGAAAGCAGTGGTATGAAAGCAGTGGATGATTTTCACTATCAGTGGATAGCATATCAGTGGATAAGACACTGCTTTTGAACAACAGAGTTTATCAAAGGAATGAGAGAACAGGGGTTGACTTTCAGCAGTGGACAGACTTTTTGAAGTAGAGCAGACTTTTGAACAATCAGTGGTTAATGGCAGATTTTTAAGGATTTTAATGAAAAATATCATTTTTAGCAATTTTTAAGGATGGAGTTTTGATTTTCTGAAAACATTTTGTTGCTTTTATTCATAGAAAAACAAGATGTTGCTTGTTATTCCATGTTCAGCATCCCAATTCTAGAGACCAAGCTTTCAAAAGTGGCTGTATCCAGTGCTTTTGTGAGCACATCTGCCAGCTGATCTTTAGTTGGGACATGATGCAGAGAAATCAAACCTTTTTCATAGCAACCCCTCACAAAGTGATGTCTGATGTCGATGTGTTTGGTGGTTGAATGGGAAACTGGATTTTTGATGATATTTTCTGCTGCCTGACTGTCCAACATGAGTGGTGTCTTTAGGGCAGTGATACCAAAATCCAGCAACTGATTTTGAAGCCATAGGAGTTGGGCTGTACAGCTTGCAGCAGCAATGTATTCAGCTTCAGCAGTGGATGTTGAAACAGCTGCTTGCTTTTTTGCTTTGCCATGAGACTAAGCAATCACCTAGAAACTGACACCCTCCTGATGTGGACTTCCTTGTGGTGTGACATCCAGCAAAGTCACTGTCTGAGAAACCTGAAAGCTTGATGTTCCCATTAGCTGGATACCAGATACCAAGTGTGGGAGCACCTTTTATGTATCTGAAGATCCTTTTTACAGCAATGAGATTTGATTTTCTGGGAGCTGATTGACTTCTTGCACAGACACATGTTGCAAACATGATGTCTGGTCTAGATGCAGTTAGGTACAATAAAGACCCAATCATGCTTCTATAAAGTGTTTGGTCAATCAGCTCATCCTTTTCATCAGACATGACCAGCTTATTTGTTGCCATGGGTGTGCTGCATGGTTTACAATCATTCATATCAAATTTGGTTAAAAGTTCTTTAGCATATTTGCTTTGATGAATGAAAGTTCCATTTTGCAATTGCTGTACTTGGAGACCAAGAAAGCATTGCAGCTCACCCATTGCACTCATTTCAAACTCAGCTGTCATGAGTTCTCTAAACTCTTCACACATTGAGTTACATGTGCTTCCAAAAATAATGTCATCCACATAAATCTGGACAATCATTAAATCCTTCCCTCTCCATTTTAAAAACAATGTTTTATCAATGGTACCTCTTTTGAAACCATTTGAGAGTAGGAAGTTGGAAAGAGTTTCATACCAGGCCCTTGGTGCTTGTTTCAAGCCATACAAGGCTTTGTTTAGCCTGTAGACATGATCTGGATAAAATGGATCCTCAAAACCTGGAGGTTGACAAACATAGACCTCTTCTTGAATTGTACCATAGAGGAAAGCACTTTTGATATCCATTTGGAAAACCTTCATATTGTGGTTGACAGCAAAGGCCAGGAACAGTCTAATTGCTTCTAATCTTGCAACAGGGGCAAATGTTTCATCACAATCAATCCCCTCTTCCTGTCTGTAACCTTGAACCACAAGCCTGGCTTTATTCTTGACAACAATACCCCTTTCATCAGTTTTGTTCTTAAAGACCCACTTTGTGCCAATGGGACTAACCTCTTATGGCAGTGGTACAAGCTCCCATACTTGTTGTCTTTTAAACTGTTGGAGCTCCTCTTGCATGGCTTCTACCCAGCTGTTGTCTTTCAGTGCCTCTTGGTACTTGACTGGGTGATGGAGTGATAGAAAACCAGCAAAAAGACAAATGTTTTGGGTTTGGCTTCTTGTGAGCACCCCTTCATTTATGTTGCCAATAATTTGATCAGGTGGATGAGATCGCAAGAATATTAAATCTCCTTGGTATGGTATGATGGCATTGGTTGGTGAAGGCTGCAAATGTGTATCATCTGAGCTAACCACTGCTGGGGACTTTGATGATCCAGCAGTGGCTTCAAAAGGTGGTGGAATAGAAGGTAATGAAGTGGACAACTGCTGACTTTTATCCACTGTTTGAGGACTTTTGTCAGCAGTGTTTGAGGATGTGGAAGCAGTGGTTGATGGGCTACTTTGGTCAACAACTGTTGAGGTAGCAGTGGTTGAGCTTTGACAACTGTTTTGAACAGCTGGTGCTTTTCCCTTTGTGGCAGACCTTTGAGGGATGATGATTTCATACCCATAGTCTGGTGTTGTATCTTCTGATGGACCTGCACTGTTAGTCTTGACAGCAGTATTTTCAAAAGTAAATTTTTCAAGATCAAACAGATCTGCAGGGTTTGCTAGGATTTTCATTGATGAAAGTTCATTGAACTTAACATTCAAAGTCTCCTCCACTGCCTTGGTCCGTGTATTGAACACTTTATAGGCCTTGGCAGTGGTTGAGTATCCCAGATGATAACCACAATCAATTTTGGCTGCAAATTTTGAAATGGAATCTTTTAAGTTCAAAATGAAACATGGACAGCCAAACACCTTGAAGTATGAAATCAGTGGTTTAATTTTAAACAGAATTTCATAGGCAGTCTTTTTGTGCCTGGGGTTTATTAAAACTCTGTTCTGAACATAGCAAGTAGTGTTTACTGCCTCTGCCCAGAAAGTTAATGGCAAACCTGAATCTGCAAGCATGGTTCTGGCAGCCTCAATCAGAGTTCTGTTCTTCCTTTCCACTACCCCATTCTGCTCTGGTGTTATAGGGATGATGTACTGCCTTACAATCCCTTTCTTCACACAGAAGGCATCCAACTCCCTATTTTTGAATTCTGTGCCATTGTCACTCCTGAAGCTTTTCACTGGAAAGTCAAATTGCTTTTCAACCTGTGTTACAAAGTCTTGCAAAATGCCTGCAGTCTCATCTTTTGAGTGTAAAAAGAAAGTCCATGTAAACCTAGAAAAGTCATCAACAATAACCAAACAATATCTTTTCTTTTTGAGGCTCATGACTTGAACTGGGCCAAACAAATCCATGTGTAGCATTTGCAAACACTGGGTTGTTTTGGACTCTTCAATGGACTTGAAGGAACTTTTATGCTGTTTTCCTTTTAAACAGGAAATGCAATGTTCAGGGCATGAAAACAATTTTTGTGGTAGGCCTCTCACCAAACCATTTTTTGAAATTTCTGTGATTGTCTTAAGATTTGTGTGCCCCAGCCGTTTGTGCCAAAGTTCTGTCTCTTTGTTAGAGGCAGCTGAGAACAGACAGGCATCAGCTCTGGGACACTCTTTTGACATGTCAACAACATAAACATTGCCACTTCTTTGAGCAACAAGTTTAGTTTGACCAGTTTTGATTATTGCTTCAATCTTTTTGACCATTTCTGGTCCAACAATCCTACAACAGTCTTTTGTGAAGAATGACCCAAATCCCTTGTCACTCATTTGGGACACACTCAGAAGGTTGAATTTTAGATTGTCTATTAGATTGACATTTTCAAATTTTACATTTCCAGATTGTACTGTACCAGACCCCAGAACTTTCCCTTTACTATTATTCCCAAAGGATATATCACCCCCTCCATGGATTTTAAAGTCTTTGAGGAGGGCTTTACATCCTGTCATGTGCCTGGAGCCTCCACTATCTACATACCAAAGACTATCAAAGCATGCAGAAGCTCCCTGCACATGAAGTAAACGGATTAGTTCATTAAGGTCTCCTAAGCCAACAAGGCTTTGGATGGGGTCTCAACAGTGTCTGGGAAGGATGCAGAATGGTGGACAGTGGTTAGGTCAGGGGTTTGAACTGTTTTAGGACAGTGTTTGTCTAACCACTGTTGTGGGTCCTGACCAATCATCTGTTGGTAACCAAAAGGATGCCTGTTCACTTTGGGTTTAGAGGGCCTTTTGTAGGCCTCATAAACGTGTGGAATCCTTTGGTAAGACTGTTTTTCTCTGCCTTTTCTGAACTGATTGGCAGGGGGTGCATCAGTAACCTGAACATCTCTTTTGACAGATGTTTGGTTCAGCTGTTTTGTAACAGCTGTTTGAACTGGCACAAACAGTGGTTGTTTCTTGGTGAATTTGACAGATGTTGATGATGATGATGGACTCAAGGATGTTTTAGCAATGTACTTATTCTTTTTCACATCAAAGTTTTTGAGATACACACATGCTTGAGTTTTGTGGTTTGTTTTACCACAGACAATGCAACCTTCAGCTGAAACAATGACACTTGTTCTGTTTAAATCATAAGCTTTTAAGTGGAAACAATCTTTTGTTAGATGATTCCTTTTCTCACAGAATTCACAAAACAAGTTATCAATTTTTTCTTTCTTCCTTCTCTTTTCAGACTCCTTTGCAGCAGAGGTTTTAACCACTGCTGGGATGTCCTTGAGAGGTATGACTTTAGCTTTTGGAGCCTTGACACCATCAGTTGATGTAAAGTCCATTGGCTTGAAATTTTCAAGAATGTCACACTCATCAGACCATTTTGGTTTAAACTGGTATTCTTCAAGTTCCTCAAAAGTAGAGGATCCCATTGGTCTGTCAAGTGTGATTTTGTTACCAAGTTTGTCAGTGATTTTCACTTCTTGGCCATTCTTGTTTGTGGGGATGAACTCAGTGGTTACATCAGTGGTTTGAACAGATTTTTCAAAAGCAATGTTTTCATCATCATGTTTTCTATAGCCAACCCCAAATTTCACATTGCTTTTTATCTGTTTTTCAAGCATAACCTCATATCCTCTGCAGGATTCCACCCATCTTTCACAAGTAATCTGGGTGGATTCCAACTCCTTTTTGCAACCTTGGTATTTTTCTACCATAGTTTGAAGTTGGGTTTTGGTTATGCTTTGCTCTTCTTTTAGACAGCTGATCTCTTTTTCCTTTTCAGTCAATTTGTTTTTAAGTTCTTTTAAAGACTTTTCAAATTTAACCTCATCAGTCAAGATTTTATCCCGAAGGTTTTCATTCACCTCTTTAATGTTAGCAAAAGCAATTATGCAATTGTCAGAACACAGTTTTTCAAGAACTTGAGGAGATACCTTGGCAGCTGCCATCATTGCACAATCACATTGATGATCTTCTTCATCAACAGCTTTCACCTTCTTTTCACCAGCCTTTTCTTCTTTCTCTTCTTCTTTGTCCTCTTTGGACCATGGATCTGTCATTGGTTCAATCAGGGTACCTGAACATTCTCCCAACAGTAGTTCACCAGCCACAGCAGTAACCACTGCTTCAGTCACCTCTTCCACTGCTTCAAAGCTCTGTTGTTCCTCCTCAGTTTCAACCCCCTCCTGTATTGACTCTAATGCCATCAAACAAAACTCATCAAGAGAAGAATCATTAGAAGCATAGAGTGCAAAATTTTCATCACTAAGGTCTTCAGGCATACTGCTCCAGTCAACAAACCCTTGAGTGAAGAAACTTTGTTGATCTGGTTGTGCTGCTGCTGGAGCAGTGGTTTGAGGTGCAACAGGTTACACTTGTACCTGTGGAGCAGGGGTTTGAACATATTGGATTTGTGGAACAGTAGTTTGGACATAGTGTACTGGCACAGGGGCAGCAGCATAGTGAGCAGTGTTCACTTGAGCTGCTGGGGTATACTGGGCATAGTGGACAGTGCTTTGGTTTTGAGGTCTAGGATTTGAGCTAGGATGAGTAATTATGGGACCAGTAGTTTGACTCCTACATTCCCTAGCGAAATGTCCCAACCTATTACACTTGTAGCACTTGATTTTCGATTTATCCAACCCAACCCTTAGATTCCCATGTAAACCTGGGAATTTTCGCCCTGTTCTCTTGTAAAATTTGCTAGTTCTAACACTTAGCAAAGCCAGTTGGTGCAGGATGTCCATTTCCTCTAAGTCAGTGGGATCGAAATGTTGTAAATCATTGAGTTCAAAGCTTAGATTATCTGACATGTGGTTTTCGTTTGCAGTGAATGCATAACTTGCAGAGTGAGGATCAGGGTTGTTAAAATTTGCACTAGCAGTTATGTCAATGAAGTGATCATAACCATGATCCTTACCACTGCTCCCAGATTCTTCTTGACCCAGAAGAGCAGTATTACCGAAAGTGTAATCATCGGTAACTTTTCCTGACTCTTGTAACCTCCTTTTCTGGTTCAACTCCCTTTCGTAGGTCAGGAGTCGACCGTGGAGTTGGGTCAAGGTCAGATCCTTGAATTCAGGTGAATTTCGGGTGACAAAAGCTATGGTGTCCCATTTTTCTGGCAGTGACCTGAGGAACCTGCTATTTTGAGTTGAGTTTGTAAAAGTGGTGTTAACAAGCCTCAGTTCACTGATGAGACAACTGAAACGCTCAAATTGTTGCGTTAGTGATTCACCTTTAACGTAACAAAATGTTTCATACTGTTGGTTCAAGATTTCCCTGTTGTTTTCTATGACTTCTTCAGTCCCCCCAAATTGTTCCTTAAATGCATCCCATAATTCTTTGGCACTGTTACAGTGTAACAGTCCAGCATATATCTCATTGGGCAGCGCTGATGCTATGATGCTAAACGCTTTAGCATCTAGTTCGATCTTTTGAAAGTCGGTTTCGGTATAATTTTCAACTGGTTTTGGAACGAACTTTTTAGCATCTTCAGCGCTTGGCACTGAAGGAACATGGGGACCATAAATGACAGACCCCCAACAACCTGTGCTTTGTTGAGCAAGGATGTGACCCATCCTTCTCTGCCAGATGTTGTACTCATTTCTTTTTAGCATAGGTGGTTTAAAAAGTGAGCCGATGTTGTTTTTATCATCCTGAGATTGTGACGTCATTCTTGTTGTTTTACAGACACTGAAAAATCAACTTTAATGGTGATTAATCCTTGCTCTGTTTTTCAACGGACGAACAAACGATCAGTATCAACTGTTATGAGCTGAACTATTTACGTCAAAATGATTGTTAAATCAAATTTGACTGTCCAAGCTCTGATACCAATTGTTGGATCTGAGTTTGTTTTTTATTGTATTTTCGTTTGAAATTAAGATGAAAATGAAAGAGTTATGCAGCGGAATTATGATGAAAACAAACTTTGCATACAATCAAACGAGAGTAATACTTTAATCAAACATCTTTTCACAATGAATCGAAAGATTGAATTTGTTTCAACAACGATTACAATGATTGATGAATGAATGCAAACTCCCCCTCAGCCAGAGCTCAGTAGTTTGTTCGTGCAAAGAAGATGATGTTGCTAAAGAGCTAATAGAACAGTACAAAGTACTGAACTATTTATAGGCACTTGCAAACCACTGAGCATCTTAGCTGACGTCACCATGAAAGTGACATCTAACCTCCTAACAAACTCTAACCTCTGATCTATACAAACACTGATGTACTAACTACTGCTATTACAATTCATTACATAAAAGACACTTAAACAGCTGCTGCATCCTTCCACTGCTGTGAACCCAGCAGTGCTTGTCCGGATCAGCAGTACTTGACTCAAGGCAGTAGATTGAATCAGCAGAGCTTTGGTCTTCCATCAGTCTTTGACATTGGGCAGTAGATGCAAGGCAGAAGTTGCAGGTCAGCACTTAGTAAGATCAGCAGAGAGGAGGTCAGTAGTTATGAAACCACTTTCAAGGGGAGAGATTTGTATGAACCAACTATAATCGCCTGCTTATTCTGGATCCACTGCTCTGATCCAGTTTTGGCTTTAATTATCTGTTCCTCTGATATGGTTCAATCCCAACAATGAGGAACCAGAGTTAGAAAAGATGATGAAAGACAAGTTCAAGCGCAAGCGTGATTCATCTGATTCGTCTGATAGTGATGATGATGAAGATGGTGATGGTGATGGTGATAGTGGTGATGCTGGAGCGACAGCAGCTAGTGCACCTGGCGCTAGTAGTGCTGGTGGAGATGAACAAGCAGATTCTGAAAAAGACACTGATTATGTTCCGTTGGATACTGAGACCGAACGTTTACAGAAGAAGAAAACAGTTGTCCTTCCAAGAAGAAAGCTAGAAAGAACATTGGTACTTCCTCATCTGCTCAGCAATCCATTCCTAAAGAGCCTATACAGGAAGCCGCAATGGATCCAAACCTTGGATTCACAGCTGAAGAAGCTTCTACAATGGTGCCGTCTCCTCCGAGGTCTACAGAACCACCTACTACAGCTACTCAACTACCTCCCGTGGTTACATCGGCTCCTGAAACTCCAACAGTAACTCCTCAAGTTGCTCCACAAAGATCAATGGCTTCTGCAATCAGAGCGACTACATCTCAGCCTAGTTCTGAACGTCAAAGGCTATTCTCGGAAATGTGTCAAGATGAAAAGAACAACTTCTTATTTTCTCAACTTGAAGCTGCTGCAGATCGTATACAAAGGCAAACCGATTTCATCAGGATCACCAAGAATGATCAACTCAGTCAACTGGTGGAAATAAATATGTTGAAGTCCACTGTTGAAAAACAACAAACTGTTATAGGACGCCAACAAGCTGAGATCGATCAACTTAAAGCTGAAAATGAAAGGCTAAAAGCGGCTGATAATGCTCGTGGGTTAGAGATGAATCATTTCAGAAAAATCAGTGGTGTTCTTCAACAATCTGCTGAAACGCTCAAGGCAAAGTATAGTGAAATCAAGGCGTGGTACGACAGTCGAAATAAAACTATCGCTGATGGAGTTAAAATTATGAATCATAATCTCGAAAACGTCAGAAAAGGTGTTGTTATTTTGTGGGATGAACGATCCAAGCAACAGGAAGTGTTTAAGAAGCATGATCATGATTCTGAAGATCAAGGGAATCCAGATCCCTCAGCTGCAGCTCAACAACCTCCAGCCTCTACATCTACACAGATTGTAGCTTACCAGCCTCCACAAGTCAAATCTTCTCAAGGAACATCGAGTAGTGCACAAGCTGAAATGCAAATGTTCGAAAGCACTTCCTACATGGAAAGTGACATGGCCGGTACTTCTAATGTTATTAGCTCTTCTGATATTGCCTTACAGGTTGTACATCCTGTATCTGGAGAACTTTTAGAAGAAGGGGAGTTGGTGGAAGATTTATCATATGAACAGAAACTAGCTTTGGAAGAAATGAAAACAGTTGATGATGATGTGATTGATCAAATGCCAATTGAACCAGAAACAGCTGACACCGAGAATCTGGATGAAATAGTTTTTGAAGGCGAATCGAGTAAATCAACTTATGTTCGTGCTGACGGAATGGAGTTTGATCTGTTCGATGAAGAATGGCTGAAAAAGAATCTTGAAGACATCAACGAGCAATTTAATAAACGTGATTCTTCAGACGATCCTACAGACGCATTCCAAGAATGGAGAAAAAGCTTTTTGTCAAAGATCGAGAAACCAACTCCTCCGGAAGCGCAAGTTGATTACATGCAGTACATAAAAGAAAAGCCGCATGGAAAGATACTCAGCTGGATGTTCATGCAGGATATCCACTGTATGGCCATCAAGTGCGAACACGGCATCCAGTATTTTAATTCGTTGCTGAGTATCACATCTCTGCCATTCTATGACGTTACTGCTTTAACGAAGTTGAGACTGATCAATCGCTCAAACTATGCTGGAGCAACTTTGTTCGAAAAGAGATTGAGGTTCAATATTCGAAACGGATGGAAAGATGAACTATACAAACCGCAGTTTCCGGTCTATCAGCAGATTAAGTATACGTTAGATCCAGAGACCAACACGGGTCGATACAAGCTAATCTATCAGCCGCCGAAAGTCATGGATAAAATTCCGCTGATGCCGATGAAACAAAATTTCTTGGAGAATATGCGGTTATGGTGTTACGATTCGGATACGCATGAAGCGGTGATTGTATTTAAAGATCAGGAAAACTTCCGCATGCTAGATCCGATGTGGATTGTCAACATGTCTGCGGCCAACATCAACAAACTGTTTCGGCATGATATCTTCTATGAAGACGAGTACGCTCAACAAGCTTTACTGTTCCAACGCGTCGCTTGTTTCTGCTTTTATCGTGGTATTCATGCCGGAAGCACCTGGTCCGCAAAACACTGAAGATTGAAGACTCAAAGAGAGAAGACCAAGCAACAGACAAGGGGGAGTTTGTTAGTGCATTTTTGTGTCTGTAACTTGTCTTGTTTCGTTGTATGTTAAACGGTCTTTTGTTATCGAGTATGTACGTTCCGTCATATCTACCTAGTCGGATATCCTCCTATCCTACTTGGTATGACGTCTGTCTCTATTGTATGTTTAACATAATGCAAGTATGAATTGATGTTGTGTCTTTACTTGTTATCATACTCACACTGTAAAACACTTAGAATATATTCTGTCTTGTTTGTGATTGACGAAGGTTAACCTTCGTCATGAACATACATGGCGAACTTTCAAGGTTCGTCAAGATAATGTGTGGTGAAGTTTAACCTTCGCCACTCATTCCTTTGTCACATGAAGGTTCGTCTAAGAGGGCAGTATATATAACAAAGTTTGTTTATCAGTTAGGTTATGAGAGCATAGTGAAACCAGAGAGTTTATCGTCAAACATTGTGTGTATATGTTTGATATTGTTCTCATCCTTTTAATCCAAGTGAATCTTTGATTATCTGTTGTGCTATCCGCTTTACATTTGTTTGGTTTGCACCTTTACGGGGATTCCGCACCCGTGATAGTGTTTGTGATAAACAAGGATAGGGTACGTATCGGATCCTCCGAGGAAAACGGACCTACAGTCTTTTACGTTGCGCCTTTACGAATCGTGTATTATATTACTACACATTTCCATCCACCGCGCGCCGCATTCTAACCTTCAAGTTTGAATTTCGCCACCACCCCTTCAAGTTTTAAGCTTTATATGTTTTACATTTTTTTTGTAATTGTCTTTTACGTTGCGCCTTTACGAATCGTGTATTATCTTATTACACAATTCCATCCGCCGCGCGCCGCATTCTAACCTTCAAGTTTGAATTTCGCCACCACCCATTCAAGTTTTAAGCTTTATATGTTTTACATTTTTTTGTAATTGTCTTTTACGTTGCGCCTTTACGAATCGTGTATTATCTTACTACACATTTCCATCCACCGCGCGCCGCATTCTAACCCTCAAGTTCGAATTTCGCCACCACCCCTTCAAGTTTTAAGCTTTATATTTTACGCCTTGTACTATTACCTCATTTTTTTACGCCACCACGCCCTCAAGTTTTAAACTTTGTGTCCTTACCCCTTGCAATATCATCCTCTCAAGTTTAAACATTGCGTTTTTACTCCTTGCACTATTACTCCATTTTTACTGCCACCACCCCTTAAGTTTCAAACTTTGGGTTTTTACTCCTTGCACTGTGTTACTCTATTTTTACACCTCCTTAACTTTGAAAATTTTCTACGCATCATAAAGCGTTTGGACTAATGCATTTGATGTTTCGGGTCTAATTACTAGTTAAATTCAAATCTCTGTTTTATAGTGTCAACTAGAAGTGTTTGACAAATAGATCTCTGAGTTACTAGAGTTATTGGATAAGACGTATAAAGTATTTGAAATTTTATTTGATTAAAAAAAATCTTATTTGAATTTTGCCCAATTTCAAATCGGTTCTATAGTTTCATTAGCCAAATTCAAAATTGGAACTCAACTTCTAAGTTCTTCTAGTTCAATTGGAATATTAAACATGTCCTCTCAATCAAAAAGTTAATAAAATGACGATAGTAATTTGCAAAACAAAGTATAACATGTCCATGAATTTTATTTAATCAACAAGATACAAGTACACAAAGTCTCTTAGATAAAAGATAAAAGGGTAAATTATTTTTTGAATCTCTTTGTTTTAGTGGTTTTAATCACTTGAGTCCAAAATCAAAATGTTTAACGCCCTGAGTCCCTATAGCCATTTTTTTAACCATTTTGTAAAACACTGAAATCACATGTGTGTAAAAGAAAAATCGCATGTTTTACACACATGCGATTTTCCATTTTTTAACACATGCGATTTTTAGTGTTTTACACACATGTGATTTCATTGTTTATAACATAACGTGCGATTTCAGTTTTTTAAAACACAAGCGATTTTCATTTTTTATAACATAACGTGTGATTTTACCCCAGCGTACGCTCGTACGTTAAGTCATTTTGTACGATACACAAACACACACACACACACACACACATATATATATATATATATATATAAAGGAGGGATATGTAAATATTAACACCCTAAATTTTATTGCGTATGTTACCAATACATAGAATGTGTATCCTTCCCTTTTAGTCCATCCGTAGTGGGGCGTTTTTTAAAAAAAAAATTCAAAAAAAACGCCCGGAAACTCCCCCACCCCCATTACAGTAGGCGTTATTTTGAAAAAAAAAAAAATTGAAGTTTGGCGTGTTAATAATAACGCTAGTGTGCAAAGTGGGTGGCCAATGGGAAAGCTTGCTTTTTCTTTTGCACCTGTCCAAGACCTTGACCAGCCAATCACGAATGTTTGCTTTTTCTTTTTTTTTTGTTTATTATTTTTTTTAATGATTGGAAGGGGCATTATTCCCACTACACCTCTTTTGCTATAATGCCCAAGTGTGACTAGGATGCCACGTGTCGTATAATGCCCCATGGTGGGGGCATTATTTTTGTTTACCACTACGGGTGGTCTTAAGCCATTATTTGTTCTTTAGTTTACTCAATTAATGAAAGCATTAAAAACATGTTCTTTAGTTCACTCAATTAATGAAAGCATTAAATATATTTACAATAGTCACTTATAATTTATTTTAAGAATAATTAATGTTTCTAGAAAGTTATGAAATTGTTAAAATGTTTAGTAAAAAAAAGGTGTTAGACCATGTGTAGTGGTAGGTAATGCCCGTTCCGCGTGTAGTGGTAGTAAAAAAAATGTTTCTAGAAAGTTATGAAATTGTTAAAATGTTTAATCAAACACTTCTAGTTGATGCTATAAAACAGAGATTTGAGTTTAACTAGATTTTTACCCGTTCCGCGTTGCGGCGGTGTAGAAACACAGTGTAGAAACTTATGTACTTTAATTCTGAATTGTTTTACTATACAATGAACAACCAAATAATAATCGGCATAGAAAGGTAAGTAACTCGATTACGATTAGGTTTATTATACGACGGCATAAAAAGATGACGTTTTATATCCCTTCTAAACCCGAGTGTTCAGTATCCGGTTTATAAGTTGTCCATGGTGTGCTCATGTCTTCTGCCAGCTCCCAATAGTTGTGATTAGAGTCCTCATCACCTACGTGCACCACAATGTTATTAAACATTTAGGGAAAATTGGTATTTAATAACCCAACCTTTAACCAGTTGGTAAATAATAATCCAACCTACAGAATTGATATATAATAATCCTACCTATCAATATGTTGGTACTCAATGAACTTTCGTTAATTTTTTTTTAACTGAAGTTAGTTTTTAAGTTTTATTTATTATACAAATAGTTCCTGTAGTTGTAATTTACTAGTTTTAACTATTTTATGAAACAAAAAAACCACTCGAAAATCCTCCTTTTCCTCGATTTGAGGTTTATAAAATAGTTAAAACTAGTAAATTACAACTACAGGGACTGTTTGTGTAATAAATAAAACTTACTGTAAGTGCAGTTCCTGCAGGGTAACTGTCGCTTATCAGTTCTGGTCAACCAAAGAAGAAGTCCAAGTTAAAGTCAACGATAATGAAGAATTCAAGACCACATGAAGACCATGCACTGATCTAGGGGGAGTTTGTTAGTGCACTTTGGGTGATAAGTGCATGCTTTCCAATTGTTAGGGTCTTTATTGTACATGTCTTGAAAGTTAGTCCAAGGTTTATCCTTGGACAATTTGTCCAAGTTTGTGTCTAGGACAAAGGTCAGAGGTTTATGTTAGGGACAAAAGTCAGGGTTTTGGTGTAGATTGTTTGTCCGAGTTTAGTCCTAGTCTATATATATGTGTTGTATAGAATTAGGGCAAACAACAAGAAAACCATCAAGAAGCTTTGTGCACCTCTCCTAACTTCTTGTTCCTCCTGGTGTGCACATCCTAGAGAGAGAGACTATGTGTTAGTGAGAGAAAGCTAGGGTTTAGATCTTTGTGATCTAAACCAGCTTGTAGATGATGTATACTCCTTTGGTTTGTGTAATCTGTGATGACTGATTCAATAATAAAGGGTTCATCTTCTACATCTTTCTATCTTTGGTGTTTATGATTGTTCTTCATGTCTTGAATCAAGTGCAATGTTGATGTTCGTCATCGATCCAGGTGCTTCCACAGTGGTATCAGTGCATGGTTACCGATTCAGAATGGTCTAACCGCCTTCTGAATCACCATTGCTCTTGATTTGATGTTTGTTTCCGCCAAACATCTTGAAGACTTGAAGATTTTGGTCCAGATATGAAGATATTCGAGCTGTGTTGGAGAGAACTGCTGGGTTTTTGGAGATCTAAGGTTTTGATCCAAAAAAAAAAAAAAAGAGGCTCTGTCCGGAATTTTGTAAGTGTTTTACTCGTCCGAGTTTCCATTCTGTGTCTGTGTTTCCGGGGTTTTTGGTGAACCAGTGTGAAGTCACACTGGGGAGATTGTCCGGAGATTGGTTATTGAAACTTGTCTGAGTTTTCCACATTTTCAACAGTCCGAGCTTTAACTTTTGTAAACTGGCTCCGAGGTTTTCAACGGTCTGAGTTTGTGCAAAGTCTTTCAACATGTCTGAGTTTTTCAATGTTAATGCTTCCGAATTTTTCTTTTTTATATAGTCTGAGTTTTTGGATATCTCAATTTGTGTGTTTTTGGATATCTTAGTGTCTTGCGAGTTATAGTCTGAGTTTTTGGATATCTCATATATAGTCTGAGTTTTTGGATATCTCAGTTTTAGTTGAGATCTTGGATATCCAGAACTATGTTTAATGTCTTGTTCATATATAGTCCGAATTTTCTATCTTGTTCATATATAGTCTGAGTTTTTTTTAATGCTTCCGAGTTTTAGTTTTAACATGCAAGTTGAGATCTTTGCATTGTTTAATGTCTGAGTTTTGACCTAAGTGATGTTTCCGAGTTTCAAGTTATCTTTGAACCATCCGAATGAGTTTTATCTCTTCTGAGTTTTACTTGTCGGTTTAGTGTGAACTTGTTGTCCGAGTGTTTAAAACTCTTAAAACTCTTCTGAGTTTTTCAGTCCGAACTTTTAAAACTCTTCCGAGTTTTCGAGTATCAGCAGTTCCGAGTTTTTAAAACAGATTATTCCGAGTGTTTAATAGTCCATTCCGAGCTTTAGTTGTGGATCTGATCTAATTCCGGTTTTTAATCAGTTCCGATATGTTTCAATTCTGATATCAAGTTCTTCCGAGTTTTTAAGGAATGTTCAACAGGTCCGAGTTTTACAGTTGTAGGTTCCGATTTTTTACTTGTCGGTTCAGTGTTTCGAGTTTTGAACTGTGTGCAATGTCCGAGTTTTGAACTGTGTGAGTGATGTTCCGAGTTATTCTTGAATCTCTCAAATGTTCCGAGTCTTGAACTTTGCGTGTTTATTTTGAGCTTTCATAGTTCCGAGTTTTAGCTTTGAGATTCCCTCATCCGAGTTTCCTTGAGCTCAAACCATCCGAGTTTCTTTGTGAAACTTTAAGATCGGTTTCTGGTCCAGTTCTTAGATGGATGATCATGCAAGATATGCATCCTCCTGTATTTATTGGGCTTGTTGTGTCTGGGAAACAGATTAGTTCGATGGATATGTTGCTAGAAAAATGGGAAGAAATTTTGTGGTGTGTTCATGCCTTGTTTCTCTTGCTGACATAGTGCTAATTGGATGTGTTGCCATGGCCATTGTAGAAAGGGGCCCTTCTGCAACCCGGGTTTGGTACTCAGGAAACTGAATCATACATTACATACCTTAGCTGGTTAGTGGCTGCAACAACAGTGGGCTTGATTGGACGCTGACAGTTTACGAAGAAAAAAGGGGGAGTAAAAATTTAAAAATTTCCTATTTTCTTCGTAAATATAAAGCTTGTGCGTAAAAGGCTCGTGTGTAATGGAATTTCGTCATGTGTGTTTGTGTTGTTAATCAAGTGTTGATGTGATGAAGTTGATTTCTCGGTTGACGACTAGTTAAAGATTGAGCCTTATTATGTTGCTGTTTAGAGTAGAGAAGATTAGTTTCTTGGTCCCTCTTTAGTAGAGAAGATTAGTTTCTTGGTCCCTCTTCCAAGACGGTTGCTAGTCAGTTCTCGAAATAATATGGTGCATCTTGTTAAGGGGAAGATCAGAGATGAAAGCCATCGGGGATTCAGTGGATTCATGAAGATAGGAGACTGATTCATGAAGATTCGTGACGAGATGAGATCATACATGAAGGGTTGCAGATTTTGATCATGATGGTGGATGTACTTTTACAGAGTTCAGTTTGTTATTAAGTTATCGAACTGAAATTCATGTCTTAGTGAAGTTTGAAGTGTTCAAGGTTGGACATTGGAAATCCAATGTTTCTTTCTGCTGCCGGTTAAGTTTGAAGATTAATGTATCGAGCGATGCTCTTACATGTGGTTGTAGGTCGGTTCGCGTTAACTTGATTTGGGAGTAGTTTGAGGGGGAGGATCTACAACGTCTGGTGTTGGATGCTTCGGGTTTCTCAAAGCGGCCTTAAGTGATCGTCAACAAGTCTTTAATTAGAAGGGTTGAAGATCGCTGTGCTCTACCTAAAAGATCAAGTCTCAGCTAAAGTTGAAAGAATGCATGATATCATCAGTCAAGGGGGAGTCTGTAAGTGCAGTATCCGGTGACTGAAGATATCAATGTCAGATAGAACTGATAGCAACAGTTAAGGGGGAGACTGTAAGTGCAGTTCCTGCAGGGTAACTGTCGCCTATCAGTTCTGGTCAACCAAAGCAGAAGTCCAAGTTAAAGTCAACATAATGAAGAATTCAAGACCACACGAAGACCATGCATTGATCAAGGGGGAGTTTGTTAATGCACTTTAGGTGATAAGTGCATGTCTTCCAATTTGTAGGGTCTTTATTGTACATGTATTGAAACTTAGTCCAAGGTTTATCCTTGGACAAGTTGTCCAAGTTTTAGGCTAGACTTTTGTCTGAGTTTTGTTTAGGACAAAAGTCAGGGTTTTTGTGTAGTTTGGTTTTTGTCTGTGATTCTTTTAGTTATATATTATGTTATCTAGATTATTTTGAATTCTAAAGCATCAAAAGGAGCAACCTTTCTTTCTCCTTCAACAAGAGAAAAGTTTGCCCCAATCTCCCTCCAAAAGCCCTAACAATAGCTCTGTTATAAGTGATATTCTAGAGGGTACATTTATTTGTTTGTTTGTCTGTCTTAAACGCATATTAATAAATGTCGAAACCCACAAATTTAGGAGGAAAGACTTGGAGAAGAAAAAAACCCTATCCTAATTGAAGAACAACAAAGTTAAAGCCTATCTTGAAACCATTAGATCAAACAACAATTTTAAGGTAAGAAAAAACAAATCAACTCAAAAATTAGAATACGAGAAGAAATATTTATTTCAATCGCAACGACTTGGGAATTCATGTTGAATCACATCTAGATAAAAAAGGTATTATGCATCTATGCTTATTCTTTGACACTTCCCATTGTTTAAATGCAATGATTCTAAATACTATTGTTGAATTGTAGTTTGCCACCAACTCTCCTTCTATTGCTTGCTTTAGTCGCCTTTTTGAATCACATGTGAATGATTGAAAATTATTTTTGAACTGTGTCACACACACACAGATATATATATATATATATATATATATATATATATAGTGGATGATTCAAATAACAAGAAATCCTGTGTAAGAAGAAAAAAATAAGAATTTTGAAACAATAAGAATGCTTCATTTTGTTTTATTTGATATTTGTATTTAATGTTAATATAAGAGTATATTATTAAACTTACATAAATCATTAATTTGTAATCTTTCTCTTTAATAGCTAACTAAATTAAATTTGCAACTTATTTAAAAAAAAAATTTAGAGTGTAGGAAAAAGTTTTAGTGTGGATAAATTTTGATAAATTTCCCAATGTATAAGATAAATTTTTATGTGCATAGGCAAAAAGTTTTAGTGTGGAAGATGATAACATTTATGACTAATTAATTAATCAAAGATAATAATAAATTTGATAGGAGAAAAACTATTTAATGTTTTACAATAGTATCTTTTGTTCTTTTTCTTCTCAATTAAATTTTCTTCTCAAGTGATTCTCCACACACACACACACATGTAGGCTAGGAGTTGGCTACAAAGTTTAAATTTTCTAAAAAGTGTTAAAAGTCATAGAACACCGTAATGTCAACCATAAAACACACAAAAACCCCACAAATAACATAATGAAGATTATTAATAAAACATCATATATGTGGGTTTTGTGTTGTGTTTTAGATAACAAGGCTCTGATTATGGAATAACAAATATTATTGTGTTTTATATTGATTAGCATGCTGTGTTTTATATTCATAGTTCTACGGTGATGTGTTTGAAGTTTTTATGCACTATTAAGGTTTGAATATGGTGTTTTAGTAATCTTCACCATGTTATTTGTAAGTTTTAAGTGTGTTTTTTTACTCAATTTATAGTGTTTTATACCTTTTTACACTTTTTGGCAAATTTGGACTTTGTAGCCGAACCCCGCCATATATATATATATATATATATATATATATATATATAGGAGAAGGATCCGTTAGGAACCATCCTTTATTGCGAGAACCGCGAGAACCAATGTGAACACAACAAAAAATACCTAAAAATAGCTAAAAAACGCTAAAAAAACACCCAAATTTTTTTTTAATATTTTTTATAAAAAAATCGTTGGATTACGTTACCAAAAAAAAAAATTTTGGCTACTAAAAGTAGCGATTTTAATGTAAAAACTAACAGTTTTTTTGTGTGTGTGTTTTTTGTTTTTTTAGGGTTTTTGGGGGTTTAGTTTTTAACATTTTAGCTTGGGTGGGGGGGGGGGGGTTTAGGTTTGGGGGGTTGGGGGGTTTAGGTTTTTTAAGGGGTTTAGTTTTTAGCATTTAGCTTGGGGGGTTAGTTTTTTTTTAGGGGGGGGGGGGTGTGGGGGTTATGTTTTTTAGGTATTTTTGGTTGTGTTCACGTTGGTTCTCGCGATTCTCGCAATAAAGGTGGTTCTCGCAATAAAGGTGGTTCTCGCATGAACCTTACCCTATATATATATATATAGGCCACTACAATTTATTTTATTAGTTGTAGTTGTGTTGTTAATAGAATTAGATCAAATTACACCATATTTATTACACAAGACTCACAATCTATTATATATAATAAATGTGTTAAATTTTGCTGAGGTGCCATGTTATGGTGCAAGCTTTTTTGTGATTTGGGCGGGAAAATGGACGAGTAAATACGGATCCCGCGTGCAGCTCCAAACCCGTTTCTTTACCCGGCTATATAAACCATGTAATAACCTAACCCTATTCTCCTAAATCGCCTCATTCAACAACACTATTTGGAGAAACACCATCGCAAACACAATCGCCAAGGGGATTCTTCTTCTTCTATACACGATCATATCTGTTGATTATTGACCTGTGAACGACGAAGGGGTATTCCGGGACGTAAAGGGGATGAAGCATTGTTGAATCAAAATTAATTCTTGATTTCCTTGAAATCGGTTTGATTTTTTTTCTAAACCCTAGATATTGCCCTCATCTTCCTTATGGTTTAAGCATCTGCAATTTACACGATTCAAGGTAACCAAATCTCCTTTTGTTGACTTTGTGCAAGTTATATGTTTGTTTATATCAACTGTTTATACGAATAGGTTATAGATTTGTCTATGATTGTGATCTGGGTCTGAATCCTATCTGATATTTTTATTATGATGTGCAATATTTGTTTCAATTTTAGGGTTAATATGTTAATCTTCAGATGGCAGTGACAGTTCAGATGAGGTAAGATGGATTTGTTTCAATTGGTTATTCATTTTTCTAATTTTGGTTGAGAATTATCTGATTTCAATATTTATTAGATGTTACTGATTTGATTGATAGTTGTTTTGAGGCATGAATCATGAGATATATGTATGTGAACACACACACGAATGCACCAGATATTGTTTAATTGATTTTCCCCAAATCTTGTATCCTCATGTTGTTAAACATTGTTTGATTGAATTTTACCTAAATGTTATTAGGCATTAGTCTCTTACGTGTCTCAAAAACTGGGATCCAATAGGACCCAAAAGATTTGCATATCAATTTTAATCTACACATGATGTGTCATGTCATTTTGCTTTTTTTATGTTTTTTTATGTTGAACTTACATTGAAATGGATGTTAGAGATATGAAAGCTTTTGAAGCTGATTCTTTTGAAGCAATTATCAATCAAGGTATCTTTCTATAATGAGTTAATTTCAATACTTGTAAAACTAATTATTTTTTTAGTGAAGATGAATGGAGATTATTATTTTTTTACAACCACCGGAGCATTGTTTGTGTAAATAATTAGTATATTACAATGCAACATCTTTCTTTAGTCATGTTGTTTTTAGGAACCATGGACTCTCTTTTTGGTGAGTTTTTTTTTTCATTTTATTTCTTTTAATCATGCAAATAAAAGGTGACAAAAAGTTCATGTTGAGTGACGTAGGTGACAAATCCAAATGAGATAAGGTAAGAACAAAAGTTTTTTAGAGTATTAGCTAATTGCTATGTAGTTATACCTGAATTAATAAAGACACAAGTGAGGTTTCATATGAAGGCAAACCACCATATGATGAAGCTGCTTTTGTTATAGCTCCTATGGAAGTTGGTTTTGAGTTGTTTTAAAGCACACAAACAAACATCTTTTTGCATCAATGCGAGAATGGAAAATATGTTGACAGGTGAGATTAAATTTGTTTTTCATACATGCTTGCTTGATATATTTCTTTCAATTCTATTTGTAAAGATTTGATAGCTGCTAAACAAAAGCCAGTTACTTGACTTACACAATTCATGCATCTATGAAACTATAACTACTTTTCTTTAATTAGATAAATGAGACAGACATAGAAGGTTGGCAACGGGTTAAAAGGGGTCACTTTTTTTATTGTTGGTCGAAATGTTGCTTTGGTTAGGTTGACCCGAAACACTATTTGTTTAAGTTCTTTTTTATATAGTTATTTAGTGTGTCTAATATGATTAGAGCAGTTGTATCATTTAAATAATTATCCTTTGTCTCATCCTCCCCCTAATCATTATACACACACACTGATATGCAATCAATACCCCTTTGTCTTTCAGAAAGAAGCAAAATAATGCCATTGAAGTTTCAATCAAGAATTAGGTTTGTTCTTATATCAAATCTTTATGATTGATACACTTATTCAAATATTTATGGTCACATCACACACGCCACCATCATGCTTTGACAGTGAAAGCGAACAATGTATGTATTTCGTTTAAAACGTTCTCTGTTTGATGTTCATGTTTATCACACGATTTTGATTTACAGAAACGGAAGATTTTGATCAGGATTTTCGGGAGAATTCATTTGGCTGGAATTTCGTTATATTTGTTTCCGGAAAAACAAGGATGACGGTGGGTCAAAATCTGGTTTATGTTGTATTGCTCATCATTGTTGATTGATTTTGTTCATCCATTTGAGTGTTTATTGAATTGTTATTGATTATCAAGTGTTTTTTCTAATTCAAATTACGTATGTGGAATCTAATTACCAATTAATTTCAAATGTTTTATGCTATGTGGTAGGTACTGTAAGGTACGCCCGAAGTTTGCGACCAGTTGCAGTTGAATTTTATTGTTTCCTTTCTCTCAAATTGCAGGTAGAATCACTATATTATTTCATCATTAAGTTGTTTTTATGTTATGTAATTCGTGGTTAGAAAGTTTTGTTGAAGCGCGCACAATTTTGCTGATGTGGCACAATATTAGAGCTTCTCACAATCATTTTTGGCTCCAAAATTCGGGTCAAATATTTTGGTATATGGATCAACACGGGATCCGTTTCTGTTTTTATGACCCGTTCTCATATAAGATCTTTTTGTAAACCCTAGATTTGTATCTCCTTCTCCTGTACTCTTCTCTTCTCCCTGTTTAAGTCGGACTCTTCTTTAACAAAACCCTAGATTTCCATTTGTTCATCCTTCTCCTTCAAGCTCTGTAATCCATCAACCTCTGCAATCGGATCGATTCAACCATCAGGTACACCTTTATTATTGCTCATTTTTTCACGATTTTTAACTCTACTGGCGACGCTATTGTTCTCTTCCTTATTGTTTTCAATTTTCAAAACCTACATGTTAGGGGTCATTTTCTTAACATACGTATCCTGACCAATATCCTGCCTTTGTTTGTTTATTTATGACCAGGATGCTGGAAGAGGATATTGCTAACATCTTGGGCGATATCCTGAGCTTTATTGAATTAACCACGTGCAGGTTAAAGGCTAAGACTTGCTAACGGTCAAGTGGACTTCTTCTCCTCAAGACTCGGGCGAGTTTGTTGAAGGAAAGACGTTGAGCCCGAAAGACCAGGTCTACAACGTTCGATGAAGGAATATTCGGTGGATCCCGGAAGTTTAGGGTAGTTTGTTATTTTATCTTAACTATAAATAGATGGGGGCGGATCAGCTTAGAACACACAATTTTTCACTAACACTCTCGTACACTTTCACTCTCTAGCTCATCGCAAACACTACACTTGTATTCAAGTTTCGTTGTAACACTTAGTCGATCCGTACCACATCTTGCACTGTATCCTGATCTTTGAAGCAATAGAAGAACTAGGCAGCTGCGATTGTCAGCTCCCGAGGTTTTATGCCGGCGATCTAGATTGATCAAGGGCTTTCCTCGTACATCTCGTGTCGTTTACTTTACTTTTGCTCATTGTTTGATCATAGATACAGCTCAATATCCTGAGCCGTATCCTGAATACTGATTTTCTAAATAACTTAACAAGCATATTTTCAAACACACTTTCTAGCACACTACCTCACTTTACTAATTTGATCACTAAGTTACTTCGGTAATTTTTGACCAAAACAATTTGGCGCCCACCGTGGGGCAAGTGGTGCTCTCTTTGTTAAAATTTTTTGTCAAATCGCTAATCGGTTTTCTATTTTCAAAACTTTTCGCCACATTGTCCATAATGGCCTCAAGATCAAACATGAGTTCCTCTACTGTGTCTGCTATGACTTCTGCTACTACCGGTCCGGTGCTTCCACCACCTCCTCCAAGGATGCCAGCCTCTACACAATCTCAAGATGTTATCCCTACTCGGAGTGTCCAGGGATCTGCTCCCGTTTTAGCTTCTAATGATGAAATTTTAACCTTGTTTGGAAGTGTGCAGGAACAAATGAGGCAGCAACAGGAAACAAACCAGATGCTTTTAAGGGAAATACAACTCCTGAAGTCTGGCTCGAGCAGATCTGCTGAGGATATGGTTACTCCATTACATCCCAGAACGTTGAACTTCAGTTCAGCTGTGTATACTGAGGATAACAGGGGGAATATTGTGCCCAGTCTTCCTCAGAATCATACTCCTGAAATACCCTCCTCGGTCAGGATGTCAACCATGAGGAGCTCAGGATATGCTTCAGGATATGGGCAAAATCCTCCAACGGGTAACGTGTCGAATAATATTAATACTCATGCTACTAACAGTGGTGGATCTTTGCAGGATACAGGTGTAACATCAGCACTTACCAGGGAACTTCAGAAGTTGAAGGACATGATATCTAGCGTACCTGGGGTGGTCCAGCCGATCCCGGAAGTGTCTCAAGACAGCCACAAGATATCTCGTTTTGCATATCCTATCTGTGATGCTGAGATCCCAAAGAGATTCCAAACCCCCAACATGAAGCTTTATGATGGGACTACGGATCCTGAGGAGCATATTGCTCAGTATAGGGAAAGAATGGAGATTAACCCTATCCCTCCGGAGCTCAAGGAAGCGTGCTTGTGCAAGGGATTTGGTTATACTCTAACAGGATCAGCCTTAAAATGGCTGTTAAACGTTCCTCCTCACTCAATTACTTCATTTGCTCATTTGGTTAATTTATTTAACAGTCAATTTTCTTGTAGTCGGAGTTTTGAGAAACTAACCAGTGATCTTTACAGGATAACTCAAGGGCCTCAGGAATCCTTGAGGGATTATGTGAACAAATTCAGTCGAGAATCCTTGGATATCCCACATCTTGATGTTGTAACAGCTGTGCAAGCTTTTAAGATGGGATTACAAAAGGATTCTCAGTTTTATCAGGATCTTGTAATGAATCCCTGCAGGAATCTCGACGAAGCTCGTAACAGGGCTTTGAGATATATCCGTCTGGAAGATGACAGGAAGATGCAAGAAAGGATGAACTCATCCAACACTTAAGAGTCAACTAATAGGAAGTCAGAATCCTCGTTCAAGTCATATCGGCCTAAGTCGTATAGTAGAAATGAAAACAAAATAGTGAATGCTGTCGAAGATGAGGATCCTGAAGAGTATCCTGAGTTGTCCGAATATTGCTTTTCTGTTAATATTCCTGAATTGATGTATGCTATGCAGGGTCTAGGAGACAAGGCTAGGTGGCCTCGAAAGAATCAACAAAAGGCTGACTGGAAAGATAAGTCAAAATGGTGTGCTTTCCATGAAGATTTCGGACATGTAACTGAGGATTGCATTGCTCTAAGGAAATAAATAAGCTATCTTCTAAGCAAGGGATATCTGAAAGATCTCTTAGGAAGAAAGAAGAATAAGAGTCAGGATACTGAGAAGGATCCTGAACGAGCAGCATCACCTCCCGCGGATTCCAAGATAATCAACTTCATTTCGGGAGGATCCGACATTTGTGGAACTTCGTATTCGGCAGCAAAGAGACATGCGAAGGAAGCCAAGGCCGAAAGGGGAGACAAACTTGTCAGGATGACTACCCTCACAACTGACAAAGTGATCACTTTTGATGCTGATGACAGGGATACTGTCCAAGATCCTCACCATGATGCTCTGGTAATAACGTTATATGTGGCTAACCATTTTGTACGCAGGTTAGTGGTTGATAATGGCAGCTCCGTCAACATAATCCAACTAGAAACTCTGAAGAGAATGAATGTATCTCCAATGGATATCACTTCAAAGTCTACCGTGCTTGTTGGATTCAGTGGAGAGGCTAGAAACACAGTGGGAGAGATAAAGTTGCCAGTATACGTTGAAGGAGTCAACTCGATACAACGTTTCTGTGTTATGGATTCTCTATCCTGCTATAACATCATACTGGGAAGACCGTGGATTCACGATATGAAGGCCGTGCCATCAACATATCACCAATGCATCAAGATACCTACCCCTTGGGGAGTGGTCAAAGTTGATAGTGATCAACAGGAGGCGAAAGAATGCTACTCATCCTCGATGAAATCCTCAACCAAACCTAGTGCAGCATAGCAATTAAAGACGCGGGCTCAGGATATCGTGGAGGATCCGGAGCAGGATGTGAAGAAAATTATCCTGGACCAGGATAATCCCGATATTTCGGTGCTCGTAGGGACCAATATCCCTTATGATATTAAAGAACGATTAATTAACTTTTTGAAATGCAGGATGTCTACGTTTGCATGGAAGCATGAGGATATGACAGGCATATCCAAAGATATTATGACTCACAAGCTTGGAATTGATAAATCATTCAAGCCTGTGCAGCAAAAAAGATGGAAGTTTGCTCCTGAGCGGAACACGATTATCCAGGAGGAAGTTGAGAGATTATTGAAGTCCAGAATGATCAGGGAGGTTAAGTTCCCAAGGTGGCTAGCAAACGTGGTTGTAGTACAGAAGAAAAATGGGAAATGGAGAGTCTGTGTAGACTACACAGACTTGAACAAAGCTTGTCCTAAAGACCCATTTCCTCTTCCCCACATTGATGCAATGGTAGATGCCACTGCCGGGCATGAAATGCTGACCTTCATGGACGTATCTTCAGGATTTCAACAGATCCAAATGGAACCTTCTGACCAGGAGGATACTGCCTTCATGACACCAACAGGTATTTATTGTTATACAGCTATGCCTTTTGGTTTGAAAAATGCAGGTGCAACATACCAAAGATTGGTAAACATGATGTTCAAAGACAAACTGGGGGACACCATTGAGGTATATATCGATGATATGGTGGTGAAATCTAAAAAGGCTGAGGATCACCTCCAGGATATCAAGGGAGCATTTGATATCCTGGATCAATACAACATGAAGCTGAATCCTGCTAAATGCCATTTCGGAGTGGGGGCAGGAAAGTTTCTTGGATATATGGTGACAAAAAGGGGGATAGAAGCGAGCCCAGAGCAGATCAAAGCTATCCTGGATATAAAATCACCCTCAAACATGAAGGACGTACAAAGATTAACAGGCCGAGTAGCAGCTTTAAACAGGTTTATCTCGAGATCCTCAGAGAAATGCAAAGATTTTTATGATATCCTGAAGAAGAACAAAAAATTCGAATGGGGTGAGAAGCATGAAGCGGCCCTACAGGATTTGAAGCGATATCTCTCAACCGCACCTCTATTAATGAAGCCTGAAAATGGTGAACCACTATCCCTGTACCTTGCTGTATCAGGGAATGCTGTAAGTGCCGTTCTTATAAAAGACCATGAAGGTCAGCAATATCATGTTTATTATGTTAGTAAAAGTTTGATAGATGCTGAAACTAGGTATTCTCATTTAGAAAAATTGATACTAGCATTAGTCATGGCATCAACGAAACTTAGGCATTATTTCGAGACACATAGGATACGTGTTAAAACAAATTATCCTGTCAAAAATGTGCTTAGGAAACCAGAGATGTCAGGCAGGATGGCCAAGTGGTCAGTAAAGTTAAGTGCTTATGATTTAGTATATGAACCTAGAAATGCCATAAAATCTCAGGCTTTAGCTGACTTTGTGGCTGACTTTAGTAGTGACATTCAGGACGAGGTAGACCTAGAAGTTCAACAGTTAGGAGAATCCTCAGGATCCTGGACATTATATACTGATGGTGCATCTAATATAAGAGGAGTAGGATTAGGAATACTACTAAAATCGCCACAGGGGGACATATTACCCCAGGCTATTAGGTGTGAATTCCCTGCTACTAATAATGAAGCAGAGTATGAGGCTTTAATTGCGGGATTAGAGTTGGCTAAGAGCATGAATGTCAAAAATTTGCAAGTATATGTTGACTCTTTGTTAATTACTAACCATTTTAATGGATCCTATGCAGTTAAGGGTGAGAAATTAATCGAATATCTCGATATTCTCAAAAAATTAGCAGGATATTTCGATGTTTTTATACTTGAACAGGTACCGAGGGAGGATAATGCTGAAGCGGATGCCTTAGCAAATTTGGGATCATCGATCAGGATACCTGAAGGGACCCAAATACCAATATTACATGTCTTATATCCTGCGACGAATCCTCGGGATAAAGAAGTAGCTGGTATTCAGGATCCTGGAGCAGAACATCCTAAAGAGGATCCTAAATCCTGGACGACTCCAATCATGAGATATCTCAAAGAAGGACACATCCTTGGAAATGAGAATCCTAAGGCATTTAGGATGAAGGTATCACGGTTCACTATTATAAATAATATTTTATACAAGAAATCTCTTGCAGGACCGTATTTGAGATGCTTGGAGGATCCTGAAGCCAAAGAAGTACTTCAGGATATACATGAAGGGGATTGTGGTAATCATGCTGGGGGCAGATCGTTATTCTCAAAAGTGTTAAGGACATGATATTATTGGCCAACAATGAGAAAGGATGCAGCAGAATATGCTCGAAGATGTGACGCATGTCAAAGACATAGTAACATACTGTGTCAACCTGCTGAACCATTATATCCTATTGTTTCCCCTTGGCCGTTTATGAAGTGGGGTATGGATATAGTGGGAAAGCTACCAAAAGCTCCGGGAGGAAAAGTCTTTATGCTAGCAATGACGGATTATTTCTCTAAGTGGGTTGAAGCAGAAGCATTTGTTCAAGTAAGAGATCAAGAAGTAGTATCCTTCATAAAAAGGAATATTTTAACCAGATTCGGAGTACCAGCCGAGATAATCTGTGACAATGGTTCTCAATTTATAAGCAAGAGAACTACTGACTTTTGCAAAAGTTGGGGAATCAAAATGATTACATCTACTCCGGTACATCCTCAAGCAAATGGACAAGCAGAATCCTCAAACAAGATAATTGTCAATAACTTAAAGAAGAGACTTGGAGCCAAAAAAGGAAGATGGGCAGAAGAATTACCTTTTGTTTTATGGGCTGATAGGACAACGGTAAAGAATGCAACAGGCCAAACCCCATTTTCCTTGGTGTTTGGAGCAGAAGCAATGATTCCAACGGAAATGACAATACCTACTGCAAGATCTACCTTGGGTGATCCTGAGCAGAATCCTGAAGCCTTGAGTCAGGATTTAGACACTATAGATGAGAAGAGAGATGCGGCAAGGCTAAGGATGGCAGCATATCAACAGAGAATATCCAAGGCATATAACCAGAATATTAGGACCAGAAGATTTAAGATTGGAGATTGGGTGTTAAGAAAGGCTTTTCAGAATACTACTAATCCTGCCGATGGCAAGTTAGCTCCAAAATGGGAAGGACCATATGAAGTTGAATCAGAAGCAGGAAAAGGAGCATACAGGCTCAAGAATATGGAGGGAGATATGCTACCAAGGTCTTGGAATGCTATACACCTTAAGCTCTATTTCAAGTGAGTTTAGAATTCAATTTCTAACTCAGAATGGTATGAATTCTATCTTTTTTAAATATGTTTTGGTTTAATTTATTCTTTGAAACTCAATACTAACTTAAGCATCGGAGGGGTGTTAGCCAAGCTAACACCCACCTTAGTTTACAATTGTTTAGCAAGATATGTTTCAGGATATAGCTCCAGGATATGTACTCAGGATAACTCGAAAGATTAGAGGATTGGCCCCCTCTCTCACGTTTAAGGGATACTGATCCCTTCACAGGTTTAAAGGTATTCACCTTTCTTCCGAATTGGGTTTAAACACCCCGCCTGGAGCGCAAGTTATTCAGGGATAGTTCAAGGTGGCGGGACCAGTCCATGTAAAAGTGGCTGACAATTTCGTTACTGTTGGCTATATCCTGAATTCTAAAGGTATATGAGGATTGATCACCCTCTCTCACGAAAGGGTATTTTCATACTCTCTAAGGTTTAAAGGTTTTCACCTTTCTAAGTCTTGGAATTTATACACTCCCGCCTGTAGCGCATGAAAATTTGGGATTTTCCCCAGGATACAAGGGATTTATCTCCAGTACATCCTTGGGTTTTACCCTAACTACTTTATTCATTGCGATTTGGGAGGAAGGCTTCAAATTCCTACACACTAATCTGATAATAGGTTACAATCTTGCACCTGTTGATTCTCTTCAAGGTATCTTTTATGTCTAATTGCTTATTTCATCTTGTATAGTTTTATATTGCTTATTTAATCTTCTACCATTCATGTTATAGATAGTGTTTTTATGTGTTTGTATTGATGTGTTTTGGTAGATGATTTTATGGTTTTTTTTACGATTAACATGATTTTGTTTGGAATAGTGAGCAATTAAGAAGAGAAAAGGTGCTCTATGTGCGCAAAAGAGATGGATTGGACTCATCAGCAGTTACATATTTGCAAATGTGGTTATGAGGTTTTACTTTTATTTGCTATTTAAGTTGATTTGTTGATTTATTTTGTAGTTCAAGATGATCAGGTTAGTTCAGATTACATTCTACTACAATCTTCATTCTTTTTTCATGGATTACTTGCAATTTCTATATAAAAAAGATTAAAGCTTTACAGTTCCACGGATGTCTTTTTGTATGTGGACAATTGGAAAAGGTTCAATTGTAAATAGTGGAGGTACTCTGGTCGAAAAATGCTGCCATTTCTTGGATCTGAAGAGAAAAAGGTTCAATTGTAAATCACAAAGATGAAATCTATGATGGAAAGGTATTGTGTTGCGCTCTTTATATTTTGTGTGTGTTGTTGATTACAGTGTGGCTTCCTATGTCAAAAGTTAAAACACTCTGTTTGTGATTAAACATGTATACTGTAGCTTTCATTCAGGTGCTTGATAGTAATGATAACGCATATGTTTTCATTGAATTTGAATAGGGGCGAGCGACACGCTTGATCTTTGTATGTTTGCAGAAGGACGTAAAGACGAACTAGAAATTTCCGTTATTGGTGAAATTGGAAAGGTATGGTAGATATACTATAAATTATTAATCTTCGCAAGTTTATATGTTCAACAAGTATTGTTTCCAACAGTTTCACCATCTCAAAATTTAAGTCAAGTCAAAATCAAAAAAAGTTTTGCAACCTCTCTATACCATATGGTATGTGAAATTACCAAATGGGGCCTCCTACCTTATATGTAGGGCGGTTCAAAAAGCTCGCGGCTCGGAGCTCGCTCGAAGCTCGCTCGGATTTAGCTCAGAAAAAGCTCGCTCGATTTGGCTCGGTTTAAAAGTGAGCCGAGCCGGCTCGGCTCGGTTAGAAAGTGAGCCTAGCTTGGCTCGGCTCGTAACGAGCCGAGCTGGCTCGGTTCGGCTCGCTTTGTAGCTCGGCTCGGTTTAGCTCGAATTATTTTACTTATAATAAGTTATAATTTTATATACATTATAATATATTACAAAAAACTGATTATTATTTACATGTATATAGGTTTGTAATTTGATATTTATGGCATATTTGAAGATTGATTACCATACTAATGAACTAATATTGTATTTTATTCAAATTAAAACTTATTTTGCGTTGTTAAACTTGATTTTGGTTTGAATTGTATTAGGTTGAACTTATTTTGAATGTATTCTTTTAAATTATTCAATAATATTTTAGGCTATTAAATTTTAAGAGGTATATTTTAGTTTTTTTTTTTTATAAAATCGAGCCAAACCAAGCCGAGCCCGAGCTTAGATTTTCAGCTCGGTTTCAAATCCGAGCCGAGCCGAGCCAGCTCGGTTTATAATCGAGCCGAGCCCGAGCTTGGCCTGGCTCGGCTCGGCTCGGCTCATGAACAACCCTACTTATATGTAGGATTCTAAGAGCAACAATTAATATAGATAAATTGTTAAAGCATGTGATATTTTGTGTTTGTAATTCTTATTTAACTTAAATATTTTGGATTGTTGGTTTGCAGGTTGAGGCTTTTGTTCCTGGGAATATTGTTCTCTATGGATTGCGAGTCAAAAGAAGAGATCGTGTATGAACCAAGAGAGTTGAAGGTCATCGATTGAGTATGTTCATCTATCTTTTCTATGTCAGAAGTGGGTATCAATAAAGTGGGTAAACGTGGTGTAATTGTGATGTAAAGTAGAATACGAGTAACATTTGGCGTTCAAAATAAATATGCCAAAACAGGCTGGGTTAGGTTGGCCTAAAACACTTTATGAGAAAAACTTTAAATCTTTTTAATAATACTAGGCCAGACTTACATTTTTCTGTTTGACCCGTTTGTGATAAATATGAACTAATCCCAATCATACTACCCATGTGATTACATATTATAGATAATCATATGTTTGCTTTTTACCCTTTAAGTATAGTTAAAGCTTATTGTTTTGAAAGAGATTTATAATAATATTTTTAAATAACATTTCTCTCCTGATCTTAAAACTTCATTTGCACCCGGGCATTATGGATGCTAATGACATAGATAATTTGTTATCTAATTTTGTGACTAATTTTTATTTTCAGGTAGGTAGCAGTAATTTACTTCCACAATGAATTTACATGGGTGGAAGTAGGGATGAGTGTGGTACAGCCCGGTGCTGAGAATGAAGTAAATGATTACTTTACATGCTATTTTAGATAATCATATGTTTGCTTTTTACCCTTTAAGTATAGTTAAAGTTCATTGTTTTGAAAGAGATTTATAATAATATTTTTAAATAACATTTCTCTCCTGATCTTAAAACTTCATTTGCACCCGGGCGTCATGGATGCTAATGACATAGATAATTTGTTATCTAATTTTGTGACTAATTTTTATTTTCAGGTAGGTAGCAGTAATTTACTTCCACAATGAATTTACATGGGTGGAAGTAGGGATGAGTGTGGTACAGCCCGGTGCTGAGAATGAAGTAAATGATTACTTTACATGCTATTTTAAATAATCATATGTTTGCTTTTTACCCTTTAAGTATAGTTAAAGCTCATTGTTTTGAAAGAGATTTATAATAATATTTTTAAATAACATTTCTCTCCTGATCTTAAAACTTCATTTGCACCCGGGCGTCATGGATGCTAATGACATAGATAATTTGTTATCTAATTTTGTGACTAATTTTTATTTTCAGGTAGGTAGCAGTAATTTACTTCCACAATGAATTTACATGGGTGGAAGTAGGGATGAGTGTGGTACGGCCCGGTGCTGAGAATACAAGTACCAAAAATCGCCAAAAGCGGGTATCGTTAGCGGTATAGTACCGGTATTTGAAGGTAAACATCAGTATTTTACCAGTACCATACCGAACCGAAAGTACTGTACCGAAAACTCTAATAAGTGGGTACCGGATCGGTACCGAAAGTAATTTAATACGGGAAATTTGGTACCGATACCGGTATACCAAATGCTCATTCTTAGGTGAAAGTAGGTCATCTTGTCATGATCATTTTTGTTAAGTCGGTTACTTCCCTTTTTCACATTTAGAAGAGTTAATGTTATCGATTTACATTATTCATGGATTGGGTAATTAGCCAAAACAACTACTCTTTAGAATGGGTTGATTGGGTTGGGATCACCCACATACACTTTTCGTTTGTCTATTTTTTATAAGTATGCAAAGAAAGTGTTGAAAATTATTATAATATATAATAATTTGATTTCGACCTTGCTATATTTTTTATTTGACCCGCTTAAGATAAAACATAACCCATTTATATGTGAATGGGCTTAACTATAACCTATTTTTCACTAAAATGTTGCCATGTTTATGATAAGGGATGGAATGGAAAATACATGTATCTCATGGCTTATATATCAGCGGATTGACCCAGTTGCAAATTTATCAAGGGTGATCCACATCCAAGGTATCATTACTTTGCTTAGAAAAATATCGTGTATTAAGAACCTTAGAATAATTTTTATATGTACACGAATCAGTTGAGAAATTCATGATTGGGAGCTACATTTTTCAGTTTAATGTAATTTAATATCTACATAAGTAACGGAACGTTTCTTTTATTTCAAGATTTTTGTTTAAATGTATTTTTTTTAAATAAAAAACATATCATTTCTCAACACACATATTCATAAAAAAGATTTAAGGGTGTGTTGATGAATATTGAACCCGTATATTATTGTTGCTTTTGATTGTAAATTAAATTTTCCTACCCGGGTATCTACCCGGGGAATAACCTAGTATTAAATATTCATCGGAAACAATGCATATCAAATTGCATCATATTACACCAAATCAGATGGATGATGTTATGTGGATATTAATGAAAATAGTTTGTGACACTAACATAGAAGTTTATGGTTCAATCACTCATACTCTGAGTAGTGAAAAGTTTTTCACCTCACATTATGATATTGTTAGAAACTTGTAATTGTATATAGAGTTAAGTTTATATATTAGGAATAATTTGATGCAATTTAGGAGTGACTAACATTTGTGGTTAAAAAACATAGAATGAAGTTTATTGATTTTTTTTTTCAGTTAGTTAGCAGCATAAGAGGTGTTATTTTGATAAAATATAGTTGAAGGTATGTTTTTCTCACCGCTCTCTTAATAAATAATTATATTAAATAAGGGTGTATATTTTTAGTTATTTACTATAATACTAGTAGGTAGACCCGGGTACGCGGTGGGGTAACACCTTTTGTTACGCTATAGCGGGTTGTCTTTGAACAATTGTTAACTAACGCAGAATCAATTTCTTTGTTCAAGTAACGTAATTTCGTACAGTGATCATTTCTAAAATTATTTATGGTGAAACAACAAATTTAACACCTCTTTAATAAACATTTTAACAATTTTATAACTTTCTAGAAACATTAATGATTCTTACAACAAATTGTTGATACATATTATGTGGACGCGACTCGACTCGGTTCGGTTCGGTTCAACCCGGTTAGGTTCGGCTCAAGCCCGACGTCACGACATTCCTCCGTCGTGCGCCCCAGAGTTCGACACGCGAAGCACGGAGCGCCGCGAGCCGGTTCCCGCTGCCACATCACCATGACATCATCATGATGATGTCATGTGGTTGACTTTTCTACAATATGCATATTTGAACTTAATGAACGTGCATGGCCAAATTAATTTGGTCCAATCAACTTAAACTTGGGCTGAAACAACGCACATGGGCCAGAACTACACATTGGGCTGAACCCCTATTGAATCAGCATGTATATGTCGACGAAACAAGTGTGTTTCGTCGACTTTGAAGATATTTTATTGTGTTTCGTCGACAACAATTTGTGTTTCGTCGACCTGCTTCTGTTTCGTCATTGCTGTGGCTATAAATAGGCTGAAGACAGAACAGAAACATTAGAGAACACAGAACACACACACGAGAGAGTTTACAGAATACATTTGTAAACATTGAGCTTGTAACTGACCTTTCATACGTATTAATACAGAGGTGTTAATCGTTGAGTCTTGTGTGTCGTAATATTGCGTGTTCTATCTCGGTTTGCTATCTCGGTTGGATTCCGCACAACCGGGGTGGTTTGTATACAAGGATTAGGCGACTAGATCCTCCCCTAGCCGGACCTACAAGTGGTATCAGAGCCTTGGCTCTTCTCCTTGTTAAAACCGAGTGTTTTCGGGTTGTTTTTCGAATTTTTAAAGTTCATATTTTCTGGAAAAACTCTTTAAAATCTGGTTAAATCTTGTTGTTTTGCTTTGTGTTTGATTAAAAACCTTGTTATTTCTCATGTTCACATGTTAGTTATGGGTTTTCATGAAACTTTTTAGCAAAATAGTGTGTTCGGAAAGTTTTCGGTTCACCAGAAAGTTCATCGTGTTCATATCAACTTCATAGTGTTCTTCAAATTGTACACCTTTTGATCTTTGAAAGTTAATAGATAAAGTTGTTTGTGAATTGGAAATTGTGTTTAGATTAAAATATTAGGAACCTTACTTGTTTGGTGAAAAGCATCATGCCTTAGCCGAAAGCAGTTTCTGTTTTGTCAGTAGAAGATAAGGGTGAAAAGTCTACCAACCTCTGACACCTTTTACGACGAAACACTCATTCAACGAAACACATATTCCATTTCACCAAACATAAGAGTTGACGAAACTGATTTGTGGGCTTGTTCTTAACGAAACAAAAGCCTGTTTCGTCATTATCCTTGGGCTTTGAATTGTTGGGCTCGTTTCCTGTTTCGTCAAGCCCAGAAGGCCCCCTTTGTTTCGTCAAATTAGAAGGCCCACAAGACCTTCTGTTTCGTCAATAGTAAATTGTGTTGTGTTTCGCCGAAAGTATAGTTGGGCCTTTATCTCGTCAAGCCCAAATTAAGTTTCTATTTCGCCGGACTTGTTGGTTTCTATTTCGTTAAGAACAATTAAACCCTGTTTCGTCAATTGTTTGACCATAACGAATACTTGGGCTGTTTCGTCAAGATTTTTATTTCGCCAAAGGAGTTTACAAATTTTGTTTCGTCATGGCATTTGTATTTTTAACCAGAAGGTTTGTCAAAGTGATTTAATTGTTTGTTTGAGGTGTGATTTTCAGGTATTCATTTTTCTTTATCAACAATGAATCCAAGTTGGTGGGGTACTCCGGCTCCAGATTCGGGAAAGTATCGAAATACAAGTTTGTCTCCTTCGTGGGCCGAAACTCCAAGTATTCAAAGCCAACGACCTATCAAAGCAACTGATATGTTCGGAAATCCATTACCTGTTCGATCTACCGGACCAACAGATCTGTACGGAAATCCGCTTCAACCAGTTCCTCAACCAGCGCCTCAACAGCAAACCCAAAGGCCTCCTGTGACAACTGATCTCTATGGCAATCCAATACAAGTTCCAGTAAAGCCAGCTCCAACAACAGACTTGTATGGAAATCCTCTACAACCAGCTCCACAACAGCAAGTCTATCGGCCATCTACTGTAATCGCTTGTTTTGCTGAGGTTGTTAAGGATCTTAAACACGCCAGTGGTGGAGAATCTTCCACCAATGGTGATGAATCTTCTGAAGACGAAGACAGTTCTGGTTATAGTAGAAGCTCGGTTGAAGAATCCTCGACTTCAGGTCATGATCATTTGGATAACACGTCAAGTGTGTCAATCGATGCAGATGTTGATGAGCTATTAGGAGAAGCTGCAGCAAGGAATGATAGAAGATCTATTCTGATGGATCAAGCTGTTTATTCTTCTTCTTCTATCCATTCAGCCGTTATGGCTAATGTCGACAGTTCGTCAAGTCAGGTATGTGTCGATGAACCTACTGCTGTTAATTGTGATAATTGTGCTAGCTTAAGTGTTAAATGTGCTGATTTAGATGCTAATATGTCTGAGTTGCAAAGCACACATGATGCTTTAAACGCTAACTTGTTTGACTTGCAAAACAAACATGTTTCTTTAAATGATAAGTGGTGTGATTTGCAAAGCAAGCATGAGGATTTGCAAAACAAATTTGAAGTGACAAATGTGCACAATCAAAAGTTGATAGTGGATCTTTCAAAATGCAAAGAGGCTAACATGTTTTATGAAAACCATGAAAAGGAATTTAAAACGATGGTTGAAACTTTAAGAAAAGATAAAACCGAACTGACAAAAATGGTTTCCAGAAAACAAACTGACATAAATTTGTATATCACTCGTCTTGAGATAATGCAAAAAGAGATGGCTTGTGTTAAAACTGAAAGTGAGGCGATCCGACTCAAGTTAGACAGCTATTTAAGCTCTAGCTATGTGTTGGATCACATCATTGATGTTCAGAAAGAGAAAAGGGATATCACATGCATCGGATATAAGAAATGTCCGCCACCTGTTAGACACAATTATGATGCATTGCCTGATGAGGAGTATAGAACTCATTATGAAGAATCTGTTCCTTTAGACATTGAGGAATTTGCAACGGGACTTGGATACCAACAGGAAGTATCATCAGATTCGGATGTATCAGCGGATACTTTTGTAACTGCTGAACAAAATCAGGATCCTCCAATCATTGTTGAGGATACTGATTCTTCAGATGATGAATCTAATGATACTGACTCAGCATAGTCAGATGCGGTAATCAAAGAAGAGGACATACCTCTCGAGAATCATATTCTATGTGATCCTCCCGCAAAACCTGCTACGACTGTTCTGATCGAGTCCACGTCTACTTCCTCACAAGAGTCTGAGAGTGTGAATTTGCTGTACACTCTTGTTGGTGATGATAAAATCTATTCTGACAAAGATTTTCCTATTAAGAATGTTAATCAATCTTTAATTAGTAAAATTTTTTGAGGATTCAACAAGTAAGTTTTTAGGAAAGACAGGATCACACGTTGTGGTAACACAGTGTCCTCCTATCCCAAAGGCTGAAGTTCGAAAACAATGTGGCAATCAGAAATTACCAACAGTGAAAAAGCAGCAAAATCGCACCAAACCAAAAGGTAAATCACCGACTCAAGGTCAAAAGAAACAGACCAAGAAAAAGGACAAGAAGGTGAACTTTGTGAAATCGAGGGGAACGGATAAAATTGACACATTCGAAAACAAATCTAACTTAGATTTTGTTAAACAAGTTAAAATTTTGAAAAGAAACAGTCAAAACAATTACACACAACACAAAAACGGTTGTGATGTAGGACCAAGTACCTTAAGATCACGAAGTTCATCATCAAGCTCCTACGGTTATGATACTCCGAGGTTTGTTGAGTGGAGATCATGTTTTGAATGCGGTGAGTACGGGCACATTGTCAAAAATTGTCCTTATCTCACGAAAGGAAAGGCAAAGGTTGATGCCCCCCATGGTAATAGTTACCATAAAAGACCTGTTTCACCAAGACAGGACCCTCGTCTTGTTAAACAACGGGAAATGAAACAGAAAAAGAAACAACGACAAGAAGTTGAAAAGGTTTTAAAACCAGAGGTTGTCCAAACACAATCTGTTAAGTTAGAAGTTAAAAATGAAAAACAAAAACAGATTTGGAAACCAAAACCAGTAACTGTTTCAGGGGGAGCTACATCAATTCCGAATCATCGGGAAATGGATGTCACAATCCTCGATGATGACGGACGACCCAAGTCTGAGAAGGCTTGGGTCCCCCTCTCCAACTAATCTCTGAATAAGTGTGCAGGATGTTCCAGGAGGAACTATTGATAGTCTTAGGATTGTTGATAGTGGAGCGTCCATGCACAAGATCGGCGACATAAGGCTCCAAAATATTGTTACATCTAGGAGAATGTTGTTGCCTTTGATGGAGAGAGGAGAAAAGAAGACAAAAATGTCTGATGAAGGAAAAAGGAATGAAGTTGAAAAATTCGACCAGTTGAAAAATGTGCCAAAATTTTGGTTGTTATGGTTTTTGATCGGGTCAACATGAAAGATTCCAATGAAAAGTACGCGCCTGTAGCACGTCTGAAACTTTTCGAACATTCATGGATTTTCTTCCACAAGAAGTTCAAAGTCCACAAGATGAACGTGTAGGGTACTTTTCTCTTCGGTGTGATTGAAGAAAATGTGTTTGTTGAACAAACCAACCAGGTGTGCGGATGCCTTGGCGTGGATTGAACAGCCGCACACTACTTCTGAAAGAGAAAGACAAAGACCTTCGCTGGTGAAATATGGAAGACCAGTCGGACCCAAAGGTTTTTGATCTTGTTGCTGTAAAGGGATTTCAGTAGCTACAAAATCGACTTTGAAATCCACACCTGGTGGATATCCAGTTTGGGAGAGCACTCAGATTCCTGGCAATGCACGAAGCAGTTGCAGGATACGGTTTTAAATTTCTAATCTCTCCTATACTTGTCGATATTTAAGATGCTTTATGAATTATTATCATCTCGTACAGCACTCCTTGGCCTGACACGTTGATCTCGAATATCACCTCACACGTGATTGTTTCACTATGAAACTCATCAATGTTGTCATGGTCCACACCGATGACCAACGTGCCGACCTTTTTACCAAAGCATTTGACAAATCAAGATTTGACTTTTTATTATTGGTAAACGGCATTAAGGTAAACCAAGAGTAAAACCAACATCGGAAAATCATTTTTGTAAATACCTTTGTTTTTTAAATTTAACTTAGTTTGTTGATTTTAGGGGGAGTAAATCCAAATTTGAAAATCCAAAAACATTGAAAATTTTCAAAAACACAAAAACAATAGAAAAACAAAAATGAGTTTCCTGGCGAGCAAAAGAGAAAATGATAGTACATCAGTGGTCTGTCTAAACCTCTTTAAACCTTAAATGAAAAACGATAAGCAGCTCTATATAAGATGTATCGGTAGGCTCACAATCATTTTAAAGTGTGCAGGGTGATATAAATCTTAAATCGACTGAAGACCAGGTGGGAACCATTCATTGGCATATGGTCTTAGTACCGAAATTTCGTTTGAGAGATTGCCGAGGTTCTGAGATATTCGGTCTTTATGCTGCTTATCATCTGGGTATCATGGTTGTATCTTTTACCGAATAATAATGGGGACGCAAGTCTAGATCTTCCATGATACCATACATACGTGTACATATTGCATACGACCTCAATAAGTGATCAACAATCACATGTCCACAAAATAAGTGATAAAATATCACATTTATCCGGGAGTCAAGTTCGTCTCTCTGCTGTACGAAAGTACTGACCTGTTCACGGACTTGCTCCTGTGCCCTCATGCATCTGAAAATCAAGTTCCTCATCAATAAGTGATTCTATCACATAGGGCTTGTTTTCAAATCAAAATAAGTGAGAATCTCACATCATATACGGTCAAACAGATGATAATCGGTATACTCACCGGTAAGATGAACCCTCGTGCATACCTTGATACGGGAATGTGTCGTGATGTGGATGAACACCGGTCGGTAAGTATAAATCATACCTTAACGTATCCCCTCGCCATGATTACATCTGATAAGTTGAGCTTAAGTGGACAACAATACCGATAATTGTTATAGGATGCTTATCTTAATGTGAACTAATTGAACAACAAGAGTGTTTTGGCATGACCGTACACTGATATGATTCTCTTACCCTCGAAACTCACAAAAAGAATGTCTGTATATATTTATTTAATGCTTTCAGTTTCTGCACCTTTATATATATTTATTTACTGCTTTCAGTCTTTACATTTGAAATATTCAAAATACCAAAAAGATTTTAGGTGTGTTTTAATATAAACTTTATAAAATCCAAAAAGATTTTATTTCTATTTTATTTTCGATCGTACGATGTTGGATCTCGAGTCTTCGATACCTGAAACCTGATTGAAAACCAAAACGACTGATTCTTCATAAACGGTCAAAATTTGCAAGTTTTGAAAGTTAAAAACCTAAAATTGATAAATTTGTTAAACTTTCAAACTGTCGGATGGTGATTGATTGAACAATGGTCACATGTGTGTCGTTTGCTTATGATATTCCAAGCAGTTGTTCTCATTACGCGTTTAGATTTCTTGCATGTGCAGATTCTAAAGGCAAGGAGAACATGTTCGATGATAAGCATTGGAATGAAGACACGACATGGAGGCACTCAAAAGACAAAGATGATCGAGTTGCCTATGACCTTCATCAACACCACAAGGATCTCAAGCATTGAATATGAAAAAGTTTCACGAGCATAACTCAAGGGAGAGCTTATGTCAAGGGGGAGTTTGTTAACACACTTCCTTCATCAAAAGGGAAGTTTGTTGATACACTTTCTGCTTACAAGACGTGAAGACTTTGAAGATCATCCGACATGGAAGACATGGAAGACGAACCTCACGAGTAGCGTCCAAGGGGGAGTTTCTAGTCGCCTAATCCTTGTATACAAACCACCCCGGTTGTGCGGAATCCAACCGAGATAGCAAACCGAGATAGAACACGCAATATTACGACACACAAGACTCAACGATTAACACCTCTGTATTAATACGTATGAAAGGTCAGTTACAAGCTCAATGTTTACAAATGTATTCTGTAAACTCTCTCTAACTCTCTCGTGTGTGTGTTCTGTGTTCTCTAATGTTTCTGTTCTGTCTTCAGCCTATTTATAGCCACAGCAATGACGAAACAGAAGCAGGTCGACGAAACACAAATTGTTGTCGACGAAACACAATAAAATATCTTCAAAGTCGACGAAACACACTTGTTTCGTCGACATATACATGCTGATTCAATAGGGGTTCAGCCCAATGTGTAGTTCTGGCCCATGTGCGTTGTTTCAGCCCAAGTTTAAGTTGATTGGACCAAATTAATTTGGCCATGCACGTTCATTAAGTTCAAATATGCATATTGTAGAAAAGTCATGGTGATGTGGCAGCGGGAACCGGCTCGCGGCGCTCCGTGCTTCGCGTGTCGAACTCTGGGGCGCACGACGGAGGAATGTCCTGACGTCGGGCTTGAGCCGAACCTAACCGGGTTGAACCGAACCGAGTCGAGTCGCGTCCACATAATATGTATCAACACAAATTCTAACTTTTAGACCGATCAATGTAAATGCATTAAATTTTTAGTGCTTTCATTAATTTAGTGAATTAAAGAGCAAGCAATGCCTTAAATGGGAAGGATACACATTCTATGTATCGGTAACATACACAATAAAATTTATCTTAAGCATTTTAATATTAAAGGTAAATTACAATGTTACCCTCCTCAAATCTTTTATATAGTAATATAGATAAATTTAATTTTAATCCACCACTTGTGGCCTAATGGTAGGAGGCTTGGTTTCTTCTGTGGAGACCCAAAGTTAGATCCCCACTTGTGTTATTTTTTATGGCTAAAAGACATCACAGATATCACCAATCTCCATTAGGTGCGATTGTGCAGCTACCTTAACTAAGGCATATAGTCAAGTGTACAAATGGAAGTATAGACACTTAGGTGTTAGACATAGTATAATTATAGAGTTAATCATGAATGGGGTGATATCCATTGAGTTTGCTAGATCTGAGCTTAATTTAGCTGATCATCTAACCAAAGGGTTAGGAAGAGATCTCGTGAACAAATTAGCTAAAGGGATGGGTTTAGAGTCCATTTAAATATCTTATGTCAAGACACCCAATTCCCATCTAATACAACGTTAGATGCATAATTCAATGCGGAAAGCTAGTCATAACGATATTGGAACACATTAGAAAATCATCCCAAGGTATGTGTTCAGACTACAAGATAAAGAAGGTTGAAGTTAACGTTCTCATTAGTTCATTGATAAATTGTAGTGCAGGTGCAAGAGTAATGAACTACCTATAAGAATATGAATTTTAGCCGCTTCAAGAAGTTTTGGACTTGAGCTATGATATATTCTTTGAAGGATTAGGACACAGGCTAGTAAAATATTGTGTCAAGTGGAATTTGGATTTGTAAACATATGTGTAGGTTACCTATATGTATTTAAACGGATAACTTGGGATCAATTCATAGAGACACCCAGTTATTCTAATATGTGTATCGTGTACGTGACATTTTCATTATGCATGCATTTGTGTTTCTGTGAGGATTGTAGGTCCGGCTAGGGGAGGATCTAGTCGCCTAATCCTTGTGTACAAACCAGCCCGGTTGTGCGGAATCCAACCGGGAAAGCAAACCGAGATAGAACACGCAAATACACGACACACAATATTCACCGATTAACACCTCTGTATTAATACGTATGAAAGGTTCAGTTACAAAGCAATGTTTACAAATGTATTTTGCAAACTCTCACAAAACTCTCGTGTGTGTTCTCTGTTTTTCCTATCTGTCTTCTGTCTATATATATAGTCACAGAACACATCAGCATCGACGAAACGAAATAGGGACTCGGCGAAACGGTTGAGCCGGCGAAACACATATCAAGTCGACGAAACACTTCTGTTTCGTCGACATGTATTGAAACAGCAAGGAGGCTTCGGCCCAGTTGTAGTGTTTTGGCCCAGTGTGAAGTCAAAGCCCAGTGCATGCATGAACATATAGCAGATTTCAACGTGAATTTGTATTTGTTCAAACATGTGACATCATCATGACATCATCATGATGATGTCATGGTGATGTGGCACCTCGGGAATGCTCACGGCTCTCTGTGCTTCGCGTGTCGAACTCTGGGGCGCACGACGGAGGAATGTCGTGACGTCGGGCTTCAGCCGAACCTAACCGAGTCGAACTGAACCAAGTCAAACCGAGCCGAGTCGCGTCCACAAAATATGTATCAACAAACTCCCCCTTGGACGCTACTCGTGAGGTTCATCTTCCATGTCTTCCATGTCGGAGGATCTTCAAAGTCTTCACGCGTTGTAAGTAGAAAGTGTATTAACAAACTCCCACTTTCATTTAGGAAGTGTGTTGAAAAACTCCCCCTTAACATAAGCTCCCCCTTGAGTTATGCTCGTGAATGTCTTAATCTTTACAACTTGAGATCCTTGTGGTGTTGATGATGGTCAGCGGCAACTCGATCATCTTTATCTTTTGAGAGCCTTCACGTCGTGTCTTCATTCCGAAGCTTGTCATTGACCATGTTCTCCTTGCCTTTAAAATCTGCACATGCAAGAAATCTAAACGCGTAATGAGAACAACTGCATGGAATATAGTTAACATAAACAAATGACACACATGTGACCATATTTCAATCAACTACCGTCCGACAGTTTGAAAGTTTAACAAATTTATCAATTTTAGTTATTAACTTTCAAAAACTTGCAAATTTCGACCGATTATGAAGAGTTAGTCGTTTTGGTTTTCGTTCAGATTTCAGGTAACAAAGACTCGAGCTCCAACATCGTACGATCGAAAATAAAATAGAAATAAAATCTTTTTGGCTTTTAGAAAGTTTATATTAAAACACACCTAAAATCTTTTTGGAATTTTTGAATATTTCAAATGTAAAGACAGAAAACAGTAAATAAATACATACAAAGATGCAGAAACTAAGAAAACATTAAATAAATATTTACAGACATTCTTTTTGCGAGTTTCGAGGGTAAGAGAATCATATCAGTGTATGGTCATGACAAAACGCTCTTGTTGTTCTTTTTGTTAACATTTAGATAAGCATCCTATAACAATTATCGGTATTGTTATCCACATAAGCTCAACTTATCAGATGTAATCATGGCGAGGGGACACGTTAAGGTATGATTTATACTTACCGACCGGTGTTCATCCACACATGACACATTCCCATATCAAGGCATGCGCGAGAGTTCATCTTACCGGTGAGTATACCATTTATCATCTGTTTGACCGTATATGATGTGAGAAACTCACTTATTTTGATTGAAAACAAGCCCTATGTGATAGAATCACTTATTGATGAGGAACTTGATTTTCATATGCATGAAGGCACAGGAGCAAGTCCGTGAACAGGTCAGTACTTTCGTACAGCAGAGAGACGAACTTGACTCCAGGATAAATGTGATATATTATCACTTATTTGTTTGGACATGTGATTGTTGATCACTTATTGAGGTCGTATGCAATATGTACACGTATGTATAGTATCATGGAAGATCTAGACTTGCGTCCCCATTATTTTTTGGTAAAAGATACAACCATGATACCCAGATGATAAGCAGCATAAAGACCGAATATCTCAGAACCTCGGCAATCTATCAAACAAAATTTCGGTACTAAGACCATATGCCAATGAATGGTTCCCACCTGGTCTTCAGTCGATTTAGGTTTATATCACGCTGCACACTTTAAAATGATTGAGAGCCTACCGATACATCTTATATAGAGCTGCTTATCGTTTTTCAGTTTAGGGTTTAAAGAGGTTTAGACAAACCACTGATGTACTATCATTTTCTCTTTTGCTCGCCAGGAAACTCATTTTTGTTTTTCTATTGTTTTTGTGTTTTTGAAATTTTTCGATGTTTTTTGATTTTCAAATTTTTGGATTTACTCCCCCTAAAATCAATAAACTAAGACAAAAATAAAACACAAAGGTATTTACAAAAATGATTTTCCGATGTTGGTTTTACTCTTGCTTGACCTTAATGCCGTTTACCAATAATAAAAAGTCAAATCTTGATTTGTCAAATGCTTTGGTAAAAAAAAAAGTCGGCACGTTGGTCGTCGGTATGGACCATGACAACATTGATGAGTTTCATAGTGAAACAATCACGTGTGAGGTGATATTCGAGATCAACGTGTCAGGTCAAGGAGTGCTGTACGAGATGATAATAATTCATAAAGCAGCTTAAATATCGACAAGTATAGGAGAGATTAGAAGTTCAAAACCGTATCCTGCAACTGCTTCGTGCATTGCCAGGAATCTGAGCGCTCTCCCAAACTGGATATCCACCAGGTGTGGATTTCAAAGTCGATTTTGTAGCTACTGAGAAATCTCTTCACAGCAACAAGATCATGAACCTCTGGGTCCGGCCGGTCTTCCACATTGTACCAGCGAAGGTCTTTGTCTTTGTCTTTAAGAAGTAGTGTGCGGTTGTTCCATCCACGCCAAGGCATCCGCACACCCGGTTGGTTTGTTCAACAAACACATTTTCTTCAATCACACCGAAGAGAAAAGTACCTTACACGTTCATCTTGTGGACTTTGAACTTCTTGTGGAAGGAAAATCCATGAATCTTCGAAAAGCTTCAGACGTGCTACAGGCGCGTACTTTTCATTGGAATCTTTCCTAAGGACCCGATCGAAAACCATAACAACCAAAATTTTGGCACATATTTCATCTTGTCGAATTTTTCAACTTCATTCCTTTTTCCTCTCCATCAATGGCAACAACTCCTAGATATAATGATGTTTCGGAGTCTGGTGTCGCCGATCTTGTGCATGGACGCTCCACTATCAACAATCCTAAGACTATCAATAGTTCCTCCTGGAACATCCTGCACACTCATTCAGAGATTAGTTGGAGAGGGGGACCCAAGCCTTCACAGACTTGGGTCGTCCGTCATCATCGAGGATTGTGACATCCATTTCCCGATGATTCGGAATTGGTGTAGCTCCCCCTGAAACAGTTACTGGTTTTGGTTTCCAAATCTGTTTTTGTTTTTCATTTTTAACATTTGATTTAACAGACTGCGTTTGGACAACCTCTGGTTTTAAAACCTTTTCAACTTCCTTGACCTGTTGGCGTTTCTGTTTCTTTTCCCTTTCTTTTACAAGACGGGGATCTTGTTTTACAGAAACAGATCGCTTGCGGTCAGTTTGGTCACGGGAATCATCAACTTTTCCTTTTTGTTTATGAAGATATGGACAATTTCGAATTACATGTCCAATTGTACCACATTCAAAACATGATCTTCGTTCAACAAACCCCGAAGTATCATGTGATCGTCTTGCCGATGATGATGAACTTTGTGATCTCGAGGTACTAGGTTTCGAACAGTTTGGTTCATTTCTTTTCAACACTGTTGCTTGTTTAACAAAATCTAAGTTAGATTTGTTTTCAAACGTTTCAATTTTGTTCGTTCCCTTTGATTTCACAAAGTTCACATTCTTGTTCTTCTTCTGATTCGGCTTCCTTTGACTTTGAGTCGGTGTCTTTTCTTTTGGTTTGTTATGATTTTGCTGCCTTTTGACTGTTGGTAATTTTTTATTGCCATATTGTTTTCGAACTTCGGCCTTTGGAATAGGTGGGCACTGTGTTACTGTAACATGTGATCCTATCTTTCCCAAAAACTTACTTGTCGAATTTTCAAAGACTTTGCATATTAAGGATTGATTAACATTCTTAATAGGAAAATCTTTGTCAGAATAAATTTTATCATCACCAACAAGAGTGTATAGCAAATTCACACTCTCCGACTCTTTTGCAGACGAGGACTTGATTGCAACAGTCTTAGCGGGTTTTGCGGGAGGATCACATAGAATATGATTCTCAAGATGTATGTCCTCTTCTTTGATTACCGCATCAGACTTTGCTGAATCAGTATTATCAGATTCATCATCAGAAGAATCAGCATCCTCAACAATGATTGGAGGATCCTGATTTTGTTCAGCAGTTACAAAAGTATCCGCTGATACATCCGAATCTGATGATACTTCCTGTTGGTATCCAAGTCCCGTTGCAAATTCCTCAATGTCTAAAGGAACAGATTCTTCATAATGAGTTCTATACTCCTCATCAGGCAATGCATCATAATTGTGTCTAACAGGTGGTGGACATTTCTTATATCCGATGCATGTGATATCCCTTTTCTCTTTCTGAACATCAATGATGTGATCCAACACATAGCTAGAGCTTAAATAGCTGTCTAACTTGAGTCGGATCGCCTCACTTTCAGTTTTAACACAAGCCATCTCTTTTTGCATTATCTCAAGACGAGTGATATACAAATTTATGTCAGTTTGTTTTCTGGAAACCATTTTTGTCAGTTCGGTTTTATCTTTTCTTAAAGTTTCAACCATCATTTTAAATTCCTTTTCATGGTTTTCATAAAACATGTTAGCCTCTTTGCGTTTTGAAAGATCCACTATCAACTTCTGATTGTGGATGAATGTCACATCATATTTCTCTTGCAAAGCCTCGTGTTTGCTTTGCAATTCACACTACTTATCATTCAACGAAACATGTTTGTTTTGCAAGTCAAACAAGTTAGCGTTTAAAGCATCATGTTTGCTTTGCAACTCAAACATATTAGCATCTAAATCAGCACATTTAACACTTAAGCTAGCACAATTATCACAATTAACAGCAGTAGGTTCATCGACACATACCTGACTTGACGAACTGTCGACATTAGCCATAACGGCTGAATGGAGAGAAGAAGAAGAATAAACAGCTTGATCCATCAGAATAGATCTTCTATCATTCCTTGCTGCAGCTTCTCCTAATAGCTCATCAACATCTGCATCGACTGACACACTTGACGTGTCATCCAAATGATCATCACCTGAAGTCGAGGATTATTCATCCGAGCTTCTACTGTAGCCAAAACTGTCTTCGTCTTCAGAAGATTCATCACCATTGGTGGAAGATTCTCCACCACTGGCGTGTTTAAGATCCTTAACAACCTCAGCAAAACAAGCGGTTACAGTAGATGGCCGATAGACTTGCTGTTGTGGAGCTGGTTGTAGAGGATTTCCATACAAGTCTGTTGTTGGAGCTGGCTTTACTGGAACTTGTATTGGATTGCCATATAGATCAGTTGTCATAGGAGGCCTTTGGGTTTGCTGTTGAGGCACTGGTTGAGGAACTGGTTGAAGCGGATTTCCGTACAGATCTGTTGGTCCGGTAGATCGAACAGGTAATGGATTTCCGAACATATCAGTTGCTATGATAGGTCGTCGGCTTTGCGAAGATACCGGTACGGGAGATTCGGCCCACGAAGGAGACAAACCCGTACTTCTATACTTTCCGCTATCCGGAGCCGGAGTACCCCACCAACTTGGATTCATATTTTATACGGAAAAATGAACACCTGAAAAACACACTCAAATCAAACAGTTAAGTCACAAATGCAAACCTTCTATTTAAAAATTACAAGTGTTTTGACGAAACAGTTTCCACGAAACAGACTTGGTTATTTTTACGAAACAGATTTTAAAATACTTGTGATCTTAAACTTGATGGAAATGACGAAACAGGGCCCAACTTATAATGACGAATCAGGGCCCAAAATTATTTAAAGCCCAAGGGGTCAACGAAACGAGTTAAGTTATGGTTGAATGACAAAACCCAAGCATTATCCTTTAAATAACTGGCCCACTTAGAAAAATAATTGGCGAAACAGATCTGGGTGTATTGGGCTTTACGAAACAGGTTAAGGTCCTATAATGTCGACGAAACGAATTCAATTTGGGCTTCCTGGTGTCAACGAAACAGGCCCAAGAATGTTTGACGAAAATGGCCCACTATGTAAACGACGAAACTGATTATTGTGTTTCGTCAAACACACTTCGGCGAAACAGTTTTTGTTTCGTCCACGCTTTGTTTCATCAAAAGGATAACCAGGTTTGGTGAAAAGTTGGTGACTTGACCTTATCTTCCTGACACACCAGACAACTTTCGGCTACACACCATTCCCAAACTTACCAACCAGTAAGGTTAAACAATATTTTAATCAAACACATTTTCCAATTTACAAACAACTTTTAAGTTTCAATTATCAAGATAAAAAAGGTGAAAACATGAAGAACATCTTGAATATGGCAAGAACACAATGAAGAACAACCCAGAAAATATGAATTTTCCGGTTAACCGACAACTTTCCGAAACCCGATTTTGCTCGAAACTTTACTAAAAACCAACTTTTAACATGTGAAAATGAAAAATAACAAGGTTTTTATGTGAAGTTCCACCAAAAAATGCAGATTTTCGAAGTTTTAAACAGAAATTTTCAAGAAAAACTAAACTTCAAAAACCCGAAACACACCCGAAAACACTCGGTTTTAACAAGGAGAAGAGCCAAGGCTCTGATACCACTGGTAGGTCCGGCTAGGGGAGGATCTAGTCGCCTAATCCTTGTGTACAAACCAACCCGGTTGTGCGGAATCCAACCGGGAAAGCAAACCGAGATAGAACACGCAAATACACGACACACAATATTCACCGATTAACACCTCTGTATTAATACGTATGAAAGGTTCAGTTACAAAGCAATGTTTACAAATGTATTTTGCAAACTCTCACAAAACTCTCGTGTGTGTTCTCTGTTTTTCCTATATGTCTTCTGTCTATATATATAGTCACAGAACACATCAGCATCGACGAAACGAAATAGGGACTCGGCGAAACGGTTGAGCCGGCGAAACACATATCAAGTCGACGAAACACTTCTGTTTCGTCGACATGTATTGAAACAGCAAGGAGGCTTCGGCCCAGTTGTAGTGTTTTGGCCCAGTGTGAAGTCAAAGCCTAGTGCATGCATGAACATATAGCAGATTTCAACGTGAATTTGTATTTGTTCAAACATGTGACATCATCATGACATCATCATGATGATGTCATGGTGATGTGGCACCTCGGGAATGCTCACGGCTCTCTGTGCTTCGCGTGTCGAACTCTGGGGCGCACGACGGAGGAATGTCGTGACGTCGGGCTTCAGCCGAACCTAACCGAGTCGAACCGAACCAAGTCGAACCGAGCCGAGTCGCGTCCACAAAATATGTATCAACAAGGATGGTTAAATTAATCATTGTACCACTAAAATGGGGAAGGAATGTTGGTAATTCTAGTGTTACCAACGGATTTTAGGGTATTGGATTAACTTGTTGATCGGGATAACAACGTCGGTAATTAATCGAGTTAGGTGACGTAGGAGTGCCGTAACATGAACGTTATTCGGGCCTTGTTTTTAGTTATTAATTTTCTAATTAATAATTGTTTGGGATTAATTATAGATGGCTTTATCTATGTCTAATCCGATAAATCATTGCGTACAACCCGCAAATAGGTTTATAGTTCTCATACGATTCAGATATTAATCTAGGTTTCATCACAATTTTGCAATTTCAATTCGGGTTCCAGGTTTGTTTAATTTCTTCTAATTACTTGTCATAGACCAATTATACATGAGGATTTTACCCTCATTAGTACCTAATTTCTTGATTATTAGTTTGATTCTTTTCACACATGAGGATTTTTACCATCGTATCAAGCTCAATTATATTTTCCACATACATGTTTATATTTTCCTTTGTACAAGAGTTAGCTCGACTAGTTGGCACCTTTCGATATCCACCTGTTTACCCACACGAAGCAATTATCTCTTAACAATTTGATCCTTAATTGCTAGTCTACGTTAAACTCAATAGAGTAGCATTATCTAACATACTCATAAATCCATAATAACATAGATCACCATCTTGCTAGCTTCAGTTGTTATCTTCATATCTACCTTGTATGTAACCTCAATGTTAAACTATATTACTTCATCCCTTCATTAGTACATATATCCATCATCATTATCATACCCAGTAAATTCCACCAATAACAAAGCTAAAGTAGAGTTTGAGAAGGGTAAGATGTAGACAACCTTACCTCTACCCCATAAGAATGAGAGGCTGCTTCCAGTGAGACCCCCGGCTCGATAGTAGTTTTGCATCAAGCCTTGGACATAAGGCACATAACACTCAGCAATTGGAACAAAAGCTGATTAGTGCATGTACCCCCTTGTCTTTCGACTATCAACGCCACCACATGATGCGTGATTAATCGTCCCTCGCTTTTTAAAGTTATTTTCACGAAATTAGTAAAATAACGTTAAAATTAGTGCACTTTCACTTTTGCCCCCCCCCCCCCCCGAGGGCCCACACACATATACATTATATGCGCATACCGCAAGCGGGGCGTATCATTAGTACATATCTCAGGTGTCCATATTAGTACACTAATTTCCCAACAATCATTAATCAAACAATTATATATATAATTTTTTGAAGATGTAAATTTTATCAACAAGAGTTATGAAGCACTCATCTTCGCCCATAGGATTTACCGTGTCTTGCTTTCTTTCCATTGACGGCCAAACTCCAACAAATATGCTAACTTGCAAATCCAACATCACTCGCTTAGCATATGGATCAAGATTATTTCAACATACATCTTCATACACTACAAGAAAATGTACCGGCGATGCCGTGCAATAGCGGCGACGACATCACCAGTCGCCCCTATTGCACCACGTCGCTGCTATTGGCGTCGCTGGTAATAGGTCGATCCGTGTGATGTACCAAACATTAACTCTTGACCCTTGATGAAAACATGATCCAAGGGCTGTATTCTTCCCAAACAAACAAACACACACTTCATATTCAAATCCACTACTTTATCCTTAAAACAAACCCAACAGTCACCGAACCATCTTCAATAGAGCATCACCGCAGCATCACCAGAGTACCATCCGTCACTGGAGCATCACCAGAGCACCATTCGTCACCGTAGCTTCTTCATCATCACCGGAGTATCGTCTTCATCTCCAGAGCATCTTCTCCGGCAGCCACCGTTGATGACCACTATCAGACACAGAGCATCTTCTTCGTCACCAGAGTATCTTCTCCGTCCACCACTGTAACGGCGACAAGCACAAGTTCCGGCCAGTTTTGTAGTTGTATGTAAAAAATGTGTAGCTTTGTAGTTTTCTGTAAATATCGTCTTTATTCATATATTGATTGGATGTACGATATTTGAATGAAAATATGATTCTCTTTTATCTTCAATCTTTGTTTGATCTTCTGGAAAACCAGTTTATAAGTTTCCTAAAGTTTGTTATCTGCAATTCCGTCTTAAGACTTATTACCAGCGACCTGTCAAACTCGTCTCCGGCGAAGTTTCAGGCAAAACTCCGGCTAAAGCCTTAGCAGCGACATCTCGCCGCTATTGAGTCAACCATTTAGCGGCGACAAGTACCAATAGCGGCGGCATATGGGGCAATACCGGCCAACCTTTAGCGGCGACATAAGGGGTCTTTAGCGAGGACATCTGTGGCCCCTATTGCCCCGTTTTCTTGTAGTGATATATATACATGCACCACATGAATTTTTATTCGTTTCATTTACCGTGGCCTAGTTATAAGATTTCTTCTATGGAGCTTGTATTCAATTTAGTAACAATTTCTTTTTTGCAGCATTTTATCGAACATCTAATATGCATCAACATATCTACTACTTAGATATCAACGTTTATTTGATCTAAATTTCCAGTTGAGAATTTAACCAAGTAGACTACAAGACATGAAAGCTATATATCACATAGGTCTCAATATCATATATGTGTACGTGTACGGCGCTTTATGAATTTCCAATTAAGTTAGATGAACTTTTGATTCGTAATGTTAAAGGTATTTAACATCAAAGAGTTTCCAAGTCACAAGCCGGACAACAAGTCGAGTAAACGTCCACACTTTTTCATTCTAGATTTTTTTTTAATCTCGTCTATTACTTTTCTATTTGTCACGGCCCCCGACCCGGTTTGACTCGTTTCAGGAGCCGCGGGACAGAAATCCCGTGGTATTTAATTAACAGCGGAAGTTTCTTCAGGATCTTTTTAAAAACTGAAATATTTCCTGATTATTTTATTTCACAACTCGGGATAAAATCCCGGTAATTTACAATCATAAGATTTCACGGAGAAATCTTTATTTTACAAAACATGTTTCTTTATTTTATATTGAGCCACTTCCTTAAGATTGTAGTGCTACACGACACTTTTCCTGGATCACAACAGATCACCTGAAACATGTTTGAAAAATGTTTTGTCAGCAGGAAATACTGAGTGAATCATTCTTTTTAGTAAAACGACCCGTTTGTTATAATTTACAGTATTAAGGGAGATTACAATGTTTCAGATATCAACCAACTACCCACAGTATTTGTCACTCGACCGGATCTGTGACTATGGTCATATCACCATTGGCCACCCGTTTGTCCAATGGCAAAGATTATCAAGTAATGTATACAAAACCCCACATACTGGCTGTAATTTGGTGATTACATAAACTTAATCCCTGTAATTATAACCTTGAAAATAAACATGATTTTGAAAGTAATTTGATAAAAAGCGAACGACTCACATTGCAGATTTAATTGAGCAGAGCCTAGCCTACTGATTAGCCTTTTAACCTAAATTAATAATAGGTACACAATTCGGTTAGTAACTTAATACAGCATTTACGATAACTCACGAGATTAAACCCTCACATCGAATGACAAAGTGCGATACTTAAACATCCATTGAATTAACAACGAATGACAAAGCATAAACCCTAATGTGGGCAGCAGTTAAACATCCATTGGATAGTTTAATCGATCGGACATTGAATCGTATCAGCGATCGAGTTATTACCCTGTATTGCGGCAGCACTTCGTGAATCGTGTGTGTTTTTGTAGTATTCAGACAATATCTCAACGTATATTTTGAGTTTTTACGTCGAACCGAAGCCAGGAATCAAGTCCTAGACTCTACTATTTATACACAAATTTGACCTTGGCTTACGGACCGTAAGCCTCATCCCTTACGGTCCGTAAGGGACACGAAGGGTCATAGGGTAGCCCCGTGTGTGTGTAGGCTTGCTGAGTTGACAGATTTCATAAATTCGATTTTGACAGCGAGATTTTAAGATAATCGTAACTAGGGTTTACCCCCCCCTGAGTTTTAGAGGCCCTGATCCTGATTCTGATTGTTCTGAAAATTTTAGGGTTTGTGCAGAATCACTTGGGTGTCGCAATTAGGGATTTCTATTGGACAATTAAAATAATAATTAAGACTTTTTGATACGAGTTGTTACACTATTTTGTTCCTCTGCCAAGAAATATTAATTTTAAGAAACATTAATTTTAAGAGAGCTAGATTAAATATTGTTGATACATGATATTGTGGACGCGACTCGGTTCGGCACGTATTGTGACGACTTTCCTCCGTCGTGTGCAAGACCTCAAGCCGACACCAGAGAAAAGACAAGGACTGGGCTCAACATTAAAGTCCTTGGGCTGAGAGAAGATGGCGAAACAGGAATTGGGCCTCAACTGTTTGGGCCAAAGGCCACATCGGCGAATCAGCCCAGAAGTCGACGAAACAGATGTGTTTCGTCGACCATGATTCTGATTCGTCGCCTATATTCTGTTTCGTCACATGTATGTGTGTCTGTTAGTATAAATAGGTTTCATTTGTTCTGTTTCGGCAGATGAACACTAGGAACAGACAGAACACATAGAAGAACAAGAGAGAACCCACAGAGCACACACACACGAGAGAGAGAGTTTACAAAGCACATTTGTAAACGTTGGATTGTAACTGAACCCTTTCATTCGTATTAATACAGTGGTGTTAAACGGTGATATTTGCGTGTCGTGATATTACGTGTTCTATCTCGGTTTGCTATTCCGGTTGGATTCCGCACAACCGGAGTGGTTCGTATACAAGGATTAGGCGACTAGATCCTCCCCTAGCCGGACCTACAAGTGGTATCAGAGCCTTGGCTCTTCTCCTTGTTAAAACCGAGGTGTTCTTGGTGGTTTTCGGGTTGTTTTTCGGGTCTTTGGAGTTTATCATTTTCTGAAAATTCTGTCTAAAATCTCGGAAATCATCATGTTTTGCTGAAAGTTCTTATAAAAACCTTGTTGTTTATCTTTTTCACATGTTAAAAGTGGGTTTTTAGTGAAGTTTTAAGCAAAAAGTGTGTTTCGGAAATTTACGGTTCACCGGAAAACTCATAAGTTTACCGGAAAATTCATAAATTTCTGGGTTGTTCTTCATAAATTCAAGAAATATTCAAAGTGTTCTTTAGTGTGTTTACTTTTTAATCCTTTGAGATTTGAATTTTCAAGTGTTTGTGTCATTGAAAATTGTAATTTGATTAAAATATAGTAAGTCATCATTTGGTTGGTAATTTGGTAAGAGTGTAGCCGAAAGCACTGTTGCGTGTGTCAGTAAAGATAAAAGTCAAAAGGTTTACCAACTCTCTGAAACACCCATCGGCGAAACAAAATTCAGTCTCGTCATTTGCATTCTCGGCGAAACAGAATTTCACTTTCGTCAACTGGATATAAGTTCTGTTTCGTCAACTGTACAAAGCCCATCTGTTTCGTCAAGTATACTGGGCCATTTCGTCAACAATACAAAGCCCAAAAGGTCCTTCCATTTCGTCGACTTAAAAGCCCAAACGAGAATTAATTAAAATATATTGTGGGCCTGTTTCGCCGATCTGTATTGCAATCAATTTCGTCGTTAAAGAATTGGGATTTGCTTCGTCGACCATAACAACTTCTGTTTCGTGAAACTTGTTTCGTCAATTTCTGTTGGGCCTTAAACAACTTTCAGTTTCGTCATATTAAGCCCAAAGTGTTTAAAATCTGTTTCGTAAAGCCCAATACACCCAAATCTGTTTCGCCACAAAACAAAAATTCAGTTTCGTCAACATTCTGTTTCGTTGAGTGTGTTGGTATTTTTAACAGGAGTGCAAGTGTGATTTAACAGTTTGTTTGAGGTGTGATTTTCAAGTATTCTTTTTTTGATCAAAAATGAATCCAAGATGGAATAGACCGATAAATACAGATGCAAATCAAACAGCGTTTGTGTCTACCACTGACATGTATGGCAATACTGTTCAAGTTCCAGTCCTTCCAAAAACAGACATGTATGGAAATCCGCTTGAACCAGTTCCTCAACAGCAAAGCCAACGACCTCTCAGACCAACTGATATGTTCGGAAACCCCTTACCTGTTCGAAATACCGAAGCAACTGACATGTTCGGAAATCCATTACCTGTTCGATCTACAGGACCAACAAGTGTGTCTAGCACTAGCTTGTATGGCATTCCTCCTCCAACAACAGACATATATGGAAATCCGCTTCAACCAGTTCCTCAACCAGTGCCTCAACAGCAAACCCAAAGGCCTCCTGTGACAACTGATCTACATGGCAATCCCATTCAAGTTCCTGTTAAGCCAGCTCAGCATGGGAACCAGAACCCTTTCAGAAATGAAGGAGACCAGCAGAATCAGAACAGGAACGATGAGCGTACATTGATACCTGTCAACAACCAAAGCCAAGCAGGACCATCAAATGCTAACCAGGCACTTGTGGTTCAAGTATATGAAAGTGGTGATTGGTCAATCAGGTTGAGTAGTGATGCTCCAGTTGGAACAGCTTGTTTTGCTGAAGTTGTCAAAGATGCCAGCAATGGTGAATCCTCGGGAAATAATGACAGTTCTGAACATGACAGTAGTTCAGATGAAGATGTTTCAACTTCAGTTGAGGATGATACTACTTCAAGTTCAAGCGAGGTTGGATCTGAATATGAATCATCAAGGGAGGTTGTTGATTCTGATGCAGGAAGGTCAACATCTGAGAGTGATCCGAGTCAAGTATGTGTCAATGAACCCACTGCTGTTAATTGTGATAATTGTGCTAGATTAAGTGTTAAATGTGCTGATTTAGAGGCAAACATGTCTGAGTTGCAAGGCAAACATGATGCTTTACAAGCTAGTTTGTTTGACTTGCAAGACAAACATGTTTCATTGAATGATAAGTGGTGTGAATTGCAAAGCAAACACGAGGCTTTGCAAGACAAGTATGATGTGACATTCATTCACAACCAGAAGTTGACCGTGGATCTTTCTAAGTGCACAGAAGCCAACATGTTTTATGAAAACCATGAAAAGGAATTTAAATCGATGATTGAAAAATTAAAGAAAGATAAAACTGAGCTAACAAAAATGGTTTCAAGAAAACAAACTGACATCAATTTGTATATAACTCGTCTTGAGATAATGCAAAAAGAGATGGCTTGTGTTAAAACTGAAAGTGAGGCGATCCATCTTAAGCTAGACAGTTATTTGAGCTCTAGCTATGTGTTGGATCACATCATTGACGTACAGAAAGAGAAACGGGATGTCACATGCATTGGATACAAGAAATGTCCACCACCTGTGAGACACAATTATGATGCACTGCCCGATGAGGAGTATAGAACTCATTTTGAACCATCTGTTCCTCTAGATGTTAAGGAATTTGCAGCAGAATGTGCAACAGGTCTCGGATACAAGAAAGAAGTATCATCAGATTCAGATGTGTCAGCAGATACATGTGTGTCCTCTGCTGAACAGAATCAGGATCCTACAGTTGTGATTGAGGATACTGATTCTTCTGATGATGAATCCGATGATACTGATTCGAAAAAGTCTGATGCGGTAATCAAAGAAGAGGACATACCTCTTGAGAATCATATTCTATGTGATCCTCCCGCAAAACCTGCTAAGACTGTTCCAACCGAGTCCACATCTGCCCAAGAGTCGGAGAGTGTGGATTTACTGTACACTCTTGTTGGTGATGATAAAATTTACTCAGACAAAGATTTTCCTATAAAGAATGTTAATCAATCTTTAATAAGTAAAGTTTTTGAAAATTCGACAAGTAAGTTTTTGGGAAAGACAGGATCACGTGTTACTGTAACACAGTGCCCTCCTATCCCAAAGGCCGAAGTTCGAAAACAATTTGGCAATCAAAAGTTACCAACAGTGCAAAAACAGCAAAATCATGCCAAATCAAAAGGTAAAACACCGACTCAAAATCCAAGGAAGCCGAATCAGAAGAAGAAAAAGAATGTGAACTTTGTGAAATCTAAGGGAACGGACAAAATTGCAAATTTTGAGAACCAATCTAACTTAGATTTTGTCAAGAAAGCAACAGTGAGGAAAAGAAATGAACTAAACAGTTCAAAACCTAGTACTTCGGGATCACAAAGTTCATCATCGGCTAGGCAATCACATGATGCTCCGAGGTTTGTAGAGCGGAGAATGTGTTTTGAATGTGGCACAATTGGACATATCATTCGAAATTGTCCGTATCTTCATAAGTTAAAAGCCAAAGTTGATGCCCCCCCATGGTAACAATTACCATAAAAGATTTGTTTCACCAAAACAGGACCCTCGTCTTGTTAAACAACAAGAAGTGAAACAGAGAAAGAAACAACGGAAAAATGTTGAAAAGATTTTAAAACCGGAGTTTGTCCAAACAAAATCTGTTGAATCAAATGTTAAACATGAAGAACAAAAACAGATTTGGAAACCAAAATTGAAAATTGTTTCAGGGGGAGCTACATCAATTCCGAATCATCGGGAAATGGATGTCACAATCCTCGATGATGACGGACGACCCAAGTCTGTGAAGGCTTGGGTCCCCCTCTCCAACTAATCTCTGAATGAGTGTGCAGGATGTTCCAGGAGGAACTATTGATAGTCTTAAGATTGTTGATAGTGGAGCGTCCGTGCACAAGATCGGCGACATGCGGCTCCGAAATATTGTTACATTTAGGAGAATGTTGTTGCCTTTGATGGAGAGAGGAGAAAAGAAGACAAGAATGTCTGATGCAAGAATGATGATGAATGAAGTTGAAAAATTCGACCAGTTGAAATGTGCCAAAATTTGGTTGTTATGGTTTTTGATCGGGTCAACATGAAAGATTCGAATGAAAAGTACGCGCCAGTAGCACGTCTGAAACTTTTCGAAGATTCATGGATTTTTTCTTCCACAAGAAGTTCAAAGTCCACAAGATGAACGTGTAGGGTACTTTTCTCTACGGTGTGATTGAAGAAAATGTGTTTGTTGAACAAACCAACCGGGTGTGCGGATGCCTTGGCGTGGATTGAACAACCGCACACTACTTCTGAAAGAGAAAGACAAAGACCTTCGCTGGTGCAATTTGGAAAACCAGCCGGACCCAGAGGTCTGTGATCTTGTTGCTGTGAAGAGACTTCTCAGTAGCTACAAAGAATCGAGTTTGAAGTCCACACCGGGTGGATATCCAGTTTGGGAGAGCGTTCAGATTCTTTGCAATGCACAAAGCAGTTGCAGGATACGGTTTTGAATTTCTAATCTCTCCTTTACTTGTCGATATTTAAGCTGCTTTATGAATTTGTATTATCCTCTCATACAGCACTCTTTGACCAGACACGTTGATCTCGAATATCACCTCACACGTGATTGTTTCACTATGAAACTCATCGATGTTGTCATGGTCCGCACCGCAAACCGACATGCCAACTGATTTTTCCAAAATTCGATAAATCTTTTCTGATTAAAACTTAATTTTGGTAAACGGCATTGAGGTAAAACAAGAGTAAAACCAACATCGGAAAATCATTTTTGTAAATACCTTTGTGTTTTAAATTTTATTTTAGTTTATTGATTTTAGGGGGAGTAAATCCAAATTTGAAAATCCAAAAACATCGAAAAATTTCAAAAACACAAAAACAATAGAAAAACAAAAATGAGTTTCCTGGCGAGCAAAAGAGAAAATGATAGTAAATCAGTGGTCTGTTGAAACCTCTTTAAACCTTAAATGAAAAGCGATAAGCAGCTCTATATAAGATGTATCGGCAGGCTCACAATCATTTTAAAGTGTGCAGGGTGATATAAACTTAAATCGACTGAAGACTGGGTGGGAACCATTCATTGGCATATGGTCTTAGTACCGAAATTTCGTTTGATAGATTGCCGAGGTTCTGAGATATTCGGTCTTTATGCTGCTTATCATCTGGGTATCATGGTTGTATCTTTTACCGAAAAATAACGGGGACGCAAGTCTAGATCTTCCATGATACCATACATACGTGTACATATTGCATTCGACCTCAATAAGTGATCAACAATCACATGTCCCACAAAATAAGTGATAATATATCACAAATTCTTTCCGGGAGTCAAGTTCGTCTCTCTGCTGTACGAAAGTACTGACCTGTTCACGGACTTGCTCCTGTGCCCTCATGCATCGAAAATCAAGTTCCTCATCAATAAGTGATTCTATCACATAGGGCTTGTTTTCAAATCAAAATAAGTGAGAATCTCACATCATATACGGTCAAACAGATGATAATCGGTATACTCACCGGTAAGATGAACCCTCGTGCATACCTTGATACGGGAATGTGTCGTGATGTGGATGAACACCGGTCGGTAAGTATAAATCATACCTTAACGTATCCCCGCGCCATGATTACAAATGATAAGTTGAGTTTAAGTGGACAACAATACCGATAATTGTTATAGGATGCTTATCTTAATGTTAATTAACTGAACAACAAGAGTGTTTTGGCGTGACCGTACACTGATATGATTCTCTTACCCTCGAAACTCACAAAAAGAATGTCTGTAAATATTTATTTAATGCTTTCAGTTTCCGTATGTCTGTATATATTTATTTACTGCTTTCAGTCTTTACATTTCAAATATTAAAACACACCTAAAATCTGTTTTAATATAAACTTTATAAAAGCCAAAAAGATTTTATTTCTATCTTATTTTCGATCGTACGATGTTGGATCTCGAGTCTTCGTTACCTGAAACCTGATTGAAAACCGAAACGACTAAATCTTCATAAACGGTCGAAATTTGCAAGTGTTGAAAGTTAAAATTTGAAATTGATAAAATGTGTTAAAACTTTCAATCTGTCGGACGGTGTTTATTTAAACAATGGTCACATGTGTGTCGCTTTCTTATGATATTCCAGGCAGTTGTTCTCATTACGCGTTTAGATTTCTTGCATGTGCAGATTCTAAAGGCAAGGAGAACATGGTCGATGACAAGCTTCGGAATGAAGACACGACGTGAAGGCACTCAAATGATGAAGATGATCGAGTTGCCGCTGACCATCATCAATACCACAAGGATCTCACTTCATAAAGAACAAGTATTTCACGAGCATAACTCAAGGGGGAGCTTATGTTAAGGGGAAGTTTGTCAACACACTTCCTACATGTAAATGGGAGTTTGTCGATACACTCTTTGCCTTCAAGACGTAAAGACTTTGAGGATCCTCCGACATAGAAGATATGAGAAGCGAATCTCACGAGTAGCGTCCAAGGGGGAGTTTGTTGATACATGATATTGTGGACGCGACTCGGTTCGGCACGTATTGTGACGACTTTCCTCCGTTGTGTGCAAGACCTCAAGCCGACACCAGAGAAAAGACAAGGACTGGGCTCAACATTAAAGTCCTTGGGCTGAGAGAAGATGGCGAAACAGGAATTGGGCCTCAACTGTTTGGGCCAAAGGCCACATCGGCGAATCAGCCCAGAAGTCGACGAAACAGATGTGTTTCGTCGACCATGATTCTGATTCGTCGCCTATATTCTGTTTCGTCACATGTATGTGTGTCTGTTAGTATAAATAGGTTTCATTTGTTCTGTTTCGGCAGATGAACACTAGGAACAGACAGAACACATAGAAGAACAAGAGAGAACCCACAGAGCACACACACACGAGAGAGAGAGTTTACAAAGCACATTTGTAAACGTTGGATTGTAACTGAACCCTTTCATTCGTATTAATACAGTGGTGTTAAACGGTGATATTTGCGTGTCGTGATATTACGTGTTCTATCTCGGTTTGCTATTCCGGTTGGATTCCGCACAACCGGAGTGGTTCGTATACAAGGATTAGGCGACTAGATCCTCCCCTAGCCGGACCTACAAATATAAACCTCTTCAATTTCCTAGCATAATAAAAAAAATTTAATTGTTTTTCTCATCCTATTTCTAAAATCCTGAATTAATATCTAACAAGTTATAAAATATTTGCCATTAATACCTGAAAGAAATGAAAATTGTTTGAGCCCATTTATGAATGGGTCATTGATGTAAACCCTAGAGGATACAAAATGACACGATTGCCCATGACAAACCCTAGACAACCACTTTTCCTCCACTTGGTCAACCATATCAATGGCATGCCACTCTATAAATACCCTCCATTCACATTCTAAATTCATCCCCCAACACAACCACCTTCCTAATGGAGGAACAGATCCACTCTCATGTTCTCACTCATCTGCATCCCAATTGTAGGTTGGATCAGAATTATCTGACTTATGATATCATCACTTGCTGACTGTTTATAGAATTTCAGGTAAAAACTTTTGCGCTTGTAAATGTTTTCCTTTATTATGCATGTTGTTCCGTTATTATATATGATATCATCAAGGAGCTATTCTGTATTTTTACTAACCACTAAAGTCATTGGACTTGTTGATTTGCAGATTGATTGGGAATTGGCGGGTAGCAAGAGGAAAAGGACGGGTGTGTTTATATATGGATTTCGAGTCCTTTCTCTTTTGGTGTTCTTTAGTTTAAAACTAAACTTGTGTTGCCAATGAGGTGGTGGTGGAGTGGTAAGGGTGAGTCTTGTGTTGTAAGAGACCCAAGTTCGATTCCTGCCCTCCCAATTATTTTCTGCGGCACCTGGTAATGTTGGGAGACTTGGCGAATAGGTGGAGATCGCTAGTTCGATCCTTGAACTGAGCGGGTTTTACCTCACCGCACTGTCGTGCCTTCGGGCGAGTGTTCACGGGCTTCGATCCTAGGTGAGGGTTTTCCCTGGTTCGGAGGCGAGTGTATCCCGATGTGGTGAATTTCGCCAGAAGACCATTTGAAGGATTCGTTAGCCGTTCAAAAAACTAAACTTGTGTTGCAGTTTATGTGATCATATTTGAGGTCATGTGTTCTAGCTATCTTGAAAGATTCGCTTGGTTGTGAATGTTTATAATATGCTTATAAAGTAGAATATCATGTGTTTTGTTGTATATGTATTTTATTTTGTATTATGAGACATTAATTATCATTTAATGTGAAAATTAATAATTCTGAATTTTTTTAAATACCTAAAATCCATCACGTATTTACGCATAGCTTCTTGGTTTATTTGCTTTAAATACATTTCATAAACAAAAGAAATAATTTTTAGGCATTCATCCTATTGGTTTGTCCCATGCTATAACACGTAGGTTACCAGTTCGATCCTCATAAGTATTTTTTGTATTATATTTTCTTTTTTGGATTTTCAACTGTAAATAAAAACTAAAAAGTAGTAATAACCACAGGACAAAATTTATAGAAAAAAATAAAAAGTTTTGTGCATTAAACAATAAAGAATTTTCGACAAAAAGAATCTGCGACCAAAAAATAAAATGTTATGAATTAAATTTTATAACTAAATTTTCTGCATTAAACTAAATTTTCCTTCAACAACGATCTTGATTTCCTTTTTCTTGTATTTATAGGTACCATACTTATTATACTCTTTTCTCAAAGTTGATTTGAGTATAGTAAGTATGGTACCTATAAATACAAGAGCTCACATTAGTTTAGGGTTACACCATACAACACCAAAGTAACCAACACCATCACCTTCGCCACCCTCCCCGCGCCGGCAGAACTCACTGCTGCCTGCCGTGCCGCCGCCCAGCTGCTAGACCTTGTCGCCACCCTCCGGGCTGCCGAACCCTACGATGGCCACCCATACGCTGCCGCATTGCCCTTCACTACTTACCAGGTTTGACCGTGAAGTGTTCTCGGGTCTCGCATTCGGGTATTTGGGTTTCAAGATCCATGTCAAGTTGTTGATTCAGGATCGCGGTTCGTGAACAAACGTCAACTTGCGAGACGGTTTGCTGGATCAAAGTGTGAATGTTAGGTTTTCAAAAACCCCCTATCGTTGTGTTTGTTTTAATGGTTGTAATTGGATCACTAGAATGGGTTAGTTGGTTTTAGCATACACGCTTCCGCTGTATATAATTAATAGAGATATTAGTTGATAGTAAATAAAATTAAATTTTGTTTAAACTTAAAATTTTACACCGAAAAACCCAACATCTAGTGTGATATATCCATAATGCTTGATCTGATTTTAACGGTTTTGATCAAAATCATTCGCTACCTTGTCCGCTCAGAACAATGTGAGCTTAGAACAAGGTTGTGACGTAGGACAAAATCAAAAGTAACCACTACTAGAAAACTTACTTTCACTGAGTCGGTAATTACCACAAATCTCTTAAAATAAAATAAGTATTTCTTAACTATCTTCGGATAATTACTTAATTAATTGACGAAACTTTTAAAATCTGAAAAAGGAAAATAACTTAATATTTTCGTAGGAAAATTAACCCACGGATCCCATAAAATCTCCCATGTAATCTGTTAGCAATTACGAATGAATCCCACAAAATATCAAAATGGAAAGAAATTATTTTAATTATCGGAGAACTTCCAGGCATCATTGTAAATGTCTCATCGCTAGAAAATGAAGTATCCCTAACGTATTACCAATGGCAAAATACCAAGGGATCTCTAATGGAAGAAAAAAAAAAAAAACTAAACTACAAACACCCAAGGATAATATGTTGGATATCACCAAAAGATTACAAAGGAAGCTATAACAGTTATTTGACGGATGTCTATCCGATTACCATGGTACTTTTGAACGGGTAATCATTTTTCATCATTCGTTTTGGTGGCCAGGATCATATATAACAATGTTGTTATTGAAATATGATCATAAAGTATCACACACTAAGCAAATTTACAAAGTAAGCTTTTAAATGTAATTTGAAAGTATAACCCCGTCAAGATTCTATGTACTATTAGGAATACATAACATACAAATTACAAATATCAATTATTATGATATGGTAAAATGATAATGATTCATATTAAAGGTTAACCTTAAATGTGCATTTATAGTTACCATTAATTGCAAGCAATTATTAATTATATAATATTACATAATTAAGTCACAAATTTATCTAGGTGGATTTTCAATAGTTACTATTAATTGCAAGCAATTACATAAGTCACAAATTTATCTAGGTGAATCCTCAACTATCTATCTGGTAGAAAAAATGGAACTAGAAGTAAAACCAAGTATATTATTAGGTACATAAACATGTCTTGTTGAAGTCCTTGAATAAGCATAAATGCATAAAACCATTTACCTTGATGCATTCAACAAGAATTCCAAATTTCTTCTCGTGTTCTAATTTTAGGGCCAATTTGTTTTTTCCTATCTCAAAATTTTGGTTTGATCCAATGGTTTCAAGTTA
>JARYGA010001786.1:0-30992 GCA_030545235.1 Helianthus tuberosus
TAATTAACTGAACTAACGTATTCAAACAGGGGTACACAGTTAACAAAGTTAACATTTAATAACTAACTGTGTCACATGCTTTTCTTAACTAAATTAATAGTTAAATCAGAATTATCATAGTTGGCATAACACAGTTAATATACTTAACAAATATAACAGTTTACTAGAGTTTATCAACTAACAGGATTATTTACTTAACCTAGTGTCATACATGAGTCTAATAAAATTAATAAGGTTAACTGAGTTAAAAATCTTAACTCAATTAGTTGGTTAAATATAGTTACTTACCTAACAGTGTAACTTAACGAAGTTAATCAACTTAATATATTTAACCAGTTTACAAGTTGGACCTGAATCATGTTGAGCCGAAAACCCCTTGGCCGAAATCCCTTATGGCCGAAAACCCCTATGTGCCGAAAACCATCATGGGCTGAAAACATTCTTGGGCCGAAAACCTTTGTTATTTAATAACTATTTGGTCGAAAACCCATATGGGCCGAAATCACTATTGGGCCGAAATCACCCTTAGTGATTTCGTCCATATATTTAATATTAGTGGTGTTTTCGTGAGTCTTGGGATTTCGCCAGTTCTATCATCATCAACAACACAGTTCATATAAAGCCCAGCAACTCTAATCTTATTACGGTTACATGATTAGTTATAAATGAAATCATTAAATCAAATCATGATATGATATGTAACAGATAAACTACCAAATCATTGAGATCAAGACTATATCTAAATCAGCATATCTTTCATTAACAGATACTAGATACTTACTGTTGATCAATTCATCCAATATACAGACACATATAATCGAATAGCTCATCTAATATATATAACATATAAAAAAAATCATTCAATCCTGTGTTCGTAAAACAATTACAGTTATGATAATAATAAATAGATTTAAATAAATAAATCAGTTAAAGGTTAACACTAACCACAGACGAATGAGAGAATATCTTAACTGATTTCAAAGTTCCAGGAACAAGTTTGCTGTTGGTTCAAAGGGTAGAGAGGGAGAGAGAATGTGGAAGTGAGAGTTGAGAATTCTTATTCGATTAAACTACACGTATAGATTAGAATTAATATAATTGCTTCTTAACTACACAGCTAATGCTCCATCATAACAACCACACCGCTACTCTACTGTTGGCCACATGTCCAGCTTGTTTTTGTTGATTATATTTACACGGAGAGGTTTGAGAATAATATAACTAATCCATGTAATCATGTAAGTACTCCACTCAACTACACCTACAGCCTAACATGCATTATTTTGTTGACCACATGGTGGACAAAATCCTTTATTGATTCCGTGAGTATCATGCTTGTTATTATTAATTCCCCAAACATAATATTAATACATTATTGCAAACACACACATGGAGTTATGAGGACACTGGTCGTGAATATGCTTCTAATCATCACTAGCACTATGCTATCCCTTTATTCTTTTCCATATCAAAATAATCTTGTCAGTAGATCATATGTTGATCACATTCATATATATTTCCATATTAATTGTTTAATCACATAAATTCTAAAACTCAATCGTATGACAAACTGATCATATATACTTATTTTAAAAACACCTCCAACAACATAATTATATACATACACACTTATGATGCACACTAAATATAATTATTATCACATCACTTTGCAAAACAAATACTAGGTTAAGTCGAGTAGGAACCTTGAAAACTCGGGTTGTCACATTGTCCCCAACTTGAAAGAAATTTCGTCCCGAAATTTAGCACGTGGTTACTGAGGAAGCTAGTGTAGTTTACTGGTTTTCCTGGGGTGTCACATCATCCCCCCGTTGATTTGGAATTTCGTCCCGAAATTCTGTAGTAGCTTCAGCCTCAGTAGTGGTTGTACTGTTTTCGAACAACTGGGGATATTTGAGTTTCATTTGATCTTCTCGTTCCCAGGTAAACTCTGGGCCACGACGGGAGTTCCAACGAATTCGAACAAGAGGTATTCTTGTGTGCTTGAGGACCTTAACATCTCGGTCCGTGATTTCAACTGGTTCCTCGACGAATTGCAACTGATCGTCGATAGTGAGCTCTTTCAAAGGAACTATGAGGGTCTCATCTGACAGGCATTTCTTCAGATTCGACACGTGAAAAACGTTGTGAACTGCACTGAGTTCTACGGGCAGGTTTAGTTTGTAGGCCACTTTGCCTATTTTCTCTATGATGTCGAATGGTCCGACATATCGCGGATTGAGCTTGCCTCTTTTTCCAAAGCGAACCACACCCTTCCAGGGTGAAACTTTGAGTAGAACCCGATCCCAAACTTGAAACTCGAGTGGTTTCCTGCGCTTGTCTGCGTAGGCTTTCTGACGGTCGCGAGCTGCCGCCATGCATTGTCGTACCTGAACAATCCTTTCTGTAGCATCAACTACGAGTTCTGGGCCAGTGATTTGGATGTCGCCAACTTCTGCCCAGCAAAGAGGTGATCGGCACTTACGCCCATACAGTGCCTCAAATGGAGCGGCTTGAATGCTGGTATGGTAACTGTTATTATACGAAAACTCCACTAGAGGGAGATGTCTTTCCCAGCCGTTGCCAAAATCAATTACACATGCACGAAGCATGTCTTCAAGGGTTTGGATGGTGCGTTCGGACTGCCCATCCGTTTGCGGGTGATAAGCTGTGCTCATGTCTAACCGAGAGCCAAAAGATTTGTGCATTGCTTGCCACAGTTCTGAAGTAAATCGTGCATCACGATCAGAGATAATAGAGGTCGGCACTCCGTGTCTTGATACTACTTCCTTTAGATAGATGTCTGCTAGAGTAGAAAACTTGTCGGTTTCCTTGATAGCCAAAAAGTGTGCAGACTTAGTCAATCGATCCACTATCACCCAAATAGTGTAATTTCCGCGTTGAGATCTAGGTAGACTAGTAACAAAATCCATGGAAATTTGCTCCCATTTCCATTGTGGAATCTCTGGTTGTTGGAGTAGACCTGATGGTTTTTGGTACTCAGTTTTGACTCTCGCACAAGTCAAACATTTACTGACGTAAGTTGCTATATGAGCTTTCATGCTAGGCCACCAATACGTAGTTCTGAGATCGTGGTACATTTTATCCGAACCAGGATGTACCGAGTAACGAGACTTATGTGCTTCATCCATCACAAGTTCGCGTAAGTTTCCATAGTGTGGGACCCAGATGCGTCCTGTTACGTAATAGGTGCCGTCTTCCTTTTGTTCTAATCGTTGCCTTGAGCCGCATAGAGCTTCAGCTCTGACGTTTTATGGTTTCAATGCTTCTTCCTGAGCATCTCGTATCTGAGAAGGAAGACTAGACTGAATAGTGAGTTGCAACGCTCGTACACGCTTAGGTGTAGTATCCTTTCGACTGAGGGCATCAGCCACAACATTGGCTTTGCCTGGATGGTACTTGATGGCACATTCATAATCGTTCAGTAACTCGACCCATCGACGTTGACGCATGGTTAGCTCTTTCTACTTGAAAATATGCTCGAGACTCCTGTGATCAGTGTAGATGGTGCACTTGGTACCGTACAGGAAATGTCTCCATATCTTGAGTGCGAAGACAACAGCTCCCAACTCCAAATCGTGTGTAGTGTAATTTCTCTCGTGAATCTTAAGTTGGCGCGAGGCGTAAGCAATGACTTTATCCCATTGCATCAATACACAACCAAGACCCTGAATTGATGCGTCACAATAAACTACAAAATCGTCTGTGCCCTCTGGCAATGAGAGAATAGGTGCGCTGCAGAGCCTATCCTTTAGGTGCTGAAATGCTGATTCCTGAGCATTACTCCAACGATAGGTGACGCCTTTCTGCGTTAGTAATGTGAGAGGTTGCGCAATCTTGGAAAAATCCTTGATGAACCTTCTGTAGTAACCTGCCAAACCCAAAAATTGGCGGATTTCCGTTGGTGTGCGAGGTGCAGGCCAGTTCTTAATAGAGTCTATCTTAGATGGATCAACATGAATCCCATCCTTGTTTACCACATGGGCTAGAAAGTGGACTTCATGAAGCCATAAGTCGCATTTTGAAAACTTGGCGTACAGCTGTTCTGATCGAAGTAATTCCAAAATAAGTCGTAGATGCTGCTCGTGTTCCTCCCGACTCCTAGAGTAGATCAGAATGTCGTCGATGAATACAATCACAAACTTATCCAAGTAAGGCTTGCACACTCTGTTTTTTAAGATCCATGAAGACTGCAGGTGCATTTGTTAACCCGAATGGCATGACCAGAAACTCGTAATGGCCGTAGCGAGTTCTGAATGCTGTTTTGGAGACGTCCTCATCCCGGACTCTCAATTGATGGTAGCCTGACCTAGATCAATCTTTGAATAGTAGCTCGACCCTTGTAGCTGATCGAACAAGTCATCGATTCGTGGAAGAGGATAGCGATTCTTTATGGTCACCTTGTTTAGTTCGCGGTAATCTATGCACATACGGAACGTACCGTCTTTCTTCTTCACAAACAACACAGGAGCTCCCCAGGGCGAAGAGCTAGGATGAATGAAACCCTTATTCACGAGTTCTTGCAATTGTTTGGACAGTTCTTCCAGTTCGGTTGGATCCAAGCGATAAGATGCTCGAGCTATGGGCGCTGCTCCAGGAGCTAGCTCGATTTGGAATTCTACCTGACGATGGGGCGGTAGCCCAGGTAAATCTTCAGGAAACACTTGAGGAAAATCGCGTACAACTGGAATATCCTCAATCTTCTTTTCTTTCGTTGATACGTCATTAACAAGTGCTAAAATAGCAGTGTGGCCCTTTCGCAAACACTTCTGGGCCTTAAGAAAGGAGATGATGCCCACAACAGCACCACTTTTGTCGCCTTGAATTTCGAGAAGTTCTTTATCAGAACGGGGAATACGAACAATCTTCTCTTTGCAAAGGATCTCTGCTTGTTGTTGGGATAACCAATCCATACCAATGACAATGTCGAAACTACCCAAAATTATAGGAATGAGGTTGATGGAGAATGTCTGACCAGCTAAGACGAGGTTACAACCCTTGACTGTGTGAGTGGCCTCTAAACTTTTAGCATTTGCTAACTCTACAACGTGTTTGGTGTTTAAGGGAGTTGGTGTGCGTTTAAGCATTTGACTAACTTTTAGAGACACATAACTGGTATCGGCACCCGAATCAAACAAGACAGTGACATAAAAGTCATCGAGAAGGAACTTACCCATCACCACATTAGGATTATTCCTTGCATCACCCTGACCCAGCACGAACGCTCGACCCCTGGCACCATTGTTTCCATCATTGTTCCCCCCGTTGTTGTTCCCATTTCCCTGGTTATTGTTGTTGTTGTTGTTGTTATTCGGATTTTGATTTAATTGGGGCCAGTCGCATTTAAAGTGGCCTTCAGCACCACACTGAAAGCATCCCCTGTTACCTCGCTGTCGCTGCTGGTTCTGTGGAGCTGGTGGTTGTTGTGGTTGGTTCTGATTCGCAGGTCGTGAGCTCCTGCAATCCTTAGCCTCATGACCCATCTTGAGACACCTTTGGCAACGACCCCTGTTGCACTGACCACTGTGGTGCCTGTTGCATCTGTTGCACTTTGGGTGATTTCCCTTGTACCCACCCTGACCTTGACTACCAGAAGATTGCTGACCAGGACTCTGGTAGTCATCGATCTTTCGCTGCTGTGCCTGAGACTGAGCCGTAGTCGGACCCTTGCTAGAGGTTCCATCCCACTTTCGTTTGTTGTCACTGGGAGTAGCAGAAGTAGTAGTAGCAGTAGCACCAATACGCTTAGGCAACCTGTTCTGTTCAACTGCTTGATCGGTGAGGCGATGAGCTACCTTGATGATTTGCTGGATTGTACCCAAGTTGGCTGAAGTCACGTGACTTTGAATTTCTGGTACAAAGACCTTGAGGTACAGCTCAATATGTTTGACGGGAGGGTTCACCATAGTTGGACACAAGATGGCCAGCTCGTTTGACCTCTTAGTATACGCCTCAATCTCAGATCCCGTCATCTTTAAATTGTAAAATTCCACCTCTAGCTTGTGGATGTCATCCCGACTGCAGTACTCTTCTTTGATCAGTTCTTTGAAAGCATTCCAGGGGGTGGCATTAGCAACTGCCAGTCCTAATAGTTGAACCTGAGCTTTCCACCAGGTTAATGCTGCCCCTTAAGGTGTTCCGGTAGCATATTTCACCCTACGGTCTTCAGGGCATTCGCACATCTCGAAGACGGACTCAAGCTTTTCAAACCGGTGAAGAAGGCCCACTGCTCCTTCGGTGCCACTGAAAGTAGTAGGTCGGCAGTCCATGAACGTTTTGAATGTGCACGCATGACTTTGAGCATGTTGACCTCCTGCAGGGTTAGCTGCGAGTGCCTCAGCAACTCGTTCGTTGATCAAAGCCGTCAACTGGTCTTGAGTGAGGTTGATACGTCCTCTGCGTCCGCTCATGATCTTCATGATGAAGCAATGTAAGTGAGAAAAGTGTCGCGAAAGTGCGATGACCGAAGAGAGTAAGCACACAAGTGTTTTCAATCAGCAGTTGCTATGTTTATCTAAGCATACCATGAGCAAAGTTCTATGTAACTAACAAGTAGGCAATAAAACATAAACCATATCACCTAGAATGTCGAGTCTTGCACATGGAGCGAAGCGTCGTTGTGGATCGTTGAGCACTGTTCAGGTTATAGTCTGGTTTTAACAAAAACTCTTTCCCTCATTAAAAACCAAGTTCACTATAACCAATGGCTCTGATACCAATCTGTCACACCCCCAAAATCCACACGCGGAGTATCACCGCTTGGAGGCGTGACTGAACAGGATCAAGCCACCAATCATATTGAACATTGTAAAATAATAATTAAAAGTTATTCATCAATACGAAAGGTGTTCACAACCAAAAACATTGTTAAGCGTTTAGCGGAAGCATAATTGTAAAACCCAATGACAATGTAGTAAATACAATATAAAGAAAATGTTTTTAGCATGGTACACACTGCCATGCTCCACAACGACTGCGCCTTCCCGTGCAAGCTCCATAGATACCTAATGATCTGCAAGGCATGTAACAGAGAGTCAACAACAAAGTTGATCGAGTTCACGGTTTGGTTGTTTAGTTATAACGTTCGTTTCGTAAATCAGTTGTTTCGTTTTGTAAACCATATATCGTATTATATCGTATCGTGGTCACCCTGACATGTTTGCGAATGATTAGTGGTCGGATCGCGGTTTCCCAAACATGAGTGCGATGATTAGTGGGGCTTACCATGTATAGATTAGTTGTATTTGTACGTTCCCTTCTTAATCCAAGGACCGTCACGAGTGTGAGTGTACGTAGGTTTTACGTACGTGCCCTTCAATTCGAGGACAGTGAAAAGTAGTCTAATAGTAATGACAGTACAAGTAGTTATTAAATCCCATTCCCAACCCCCGGGAATCCCATGCCTTGGTAAAAGTGTGAACTCACCTTGGTTTGCTCGGTATGCTAAACTATGTGTTCACAAGAAATCAGTCAAGTCCTATAGTAGGCAAGTATATTTAATCAGTTCATGTTTGTAAAGTTTCACATGTAACTATCATCAACGTATCATCACAGAGTGTGCCTAGAAATTAGCATTCTTGTATCATGTAAACAGTTAATTCAATTCATGCCAATTCATCTTACCCATATTAGCTTTCACAGTTAATTCTAACAAAATTAACCAACAACACAGTTAATTGAGCTAATTAACTGAACTAACGTATTCAAACAGGGGTACACAGTTAACAAAGTTAACATTTAATAACTAACTGTGTCACATGCTTTTCTTAACTAAATGAGTAAACTGCCATTTTGGTCCCTGTGGTTTGGCCATTTTTGCCACTTTAGTCCAAATCTCAAACTTATTACATCCAGGGCCCTGTGGTTTGCATTTTGTTGCCATTTTAGTCCAAAATCCAAAAACCCTCTATTTTGACTGATTTTCTGACCCTTTTTTGTCCTGTAGTGCAGGGGTAGTTTGGTCATTTTAATTTATTCTTTTAATTAATTAAAACAATATTAATTATATATTATATATATATATATATATACATATACAGTTCACAAAATCAATTATATATACAAAATAAAATATCCCTTCATCTTCAACAATTCTTCATCATCTCTCTGAACTAGCACCACCACACCATCACCATCACCACCCCCACCACCGGATCTGCAGCCGCACCACCTCCACAGCCGCACCACCGGATCTGCAGCCGCACCACCTCCACACCCACAACCATCCCTCAATCTCCCATTCTCTTTTTCATCACAAATACACCACACCTTCAACGTCGATATCCGGTGACTATCGTTCAGCTTGGTTCACAACATCGATCTTCAACATCGATCTGCGTCAAGGGGCAGAGAGGTTGCACTCACCTTCAACCACCGTCAAATCACAACAATCACAAACAACCACCGCCTTCTTCGCCGTCGTACACTCCGTCCTCCGCAACACATCCTGTCCGGAAAACATCTTATACCACTTCGTCGCTGCTGATTTCGATCCGGCGAGTCCACGTGTCCTCACGCGATTGATTAGAAACATCTTCACATCTCTCAATTTCAGATTGCAAACCGGGTTTCAACTGTGTGTGTTTATGTGCTTCCAGAGAGTCAAAGAGATTCGAAGTAGCGGCTGTTTAATTTTTAGGGTTTTCATGTTGAGTATATTCATCGGAATATGTTTAATTTTTTAGGGTTTTGATGATCTTGATTTTCTAGGTTTTGATGATGATGTTTGAAGATGAATTTTCTGGGTTTGATGATGATGTTTGAAGATGAATTTTCTCGGTTTGATGATGATGTTTGAAGATTGCTCAAGATGAATTTTCTGGGTTTGATGATGATGTTTGAAGATTGCTCAAGATGAATTTTCTGGGTTTGATGATGATGTTTGAAGATTGATCAAGATGAATTTTCTGGGTTTGGTGATGATGTTTGAAGATGAATTTTCTGGGTTTGATGATGATGTTTGAAGATTGCTCAAGATGAATTTTCTGGGTTTGATGATGATGTTTGAAGATTGATCAAGATGAATTTTCTGGGTTTGATGATGATGTTCTAAGATGATTTCTGGGTTTGATGATGATGTTCTTGATCTGGTTTTAATTGCAAAAAAAAAAGGAATTTAAAAAATGACCAAAATGCCCCTGCACTAAAGGACAAAATAATGAGTTTTCAACAGTCAAAATAGAGGGTTTTTGGATTTTGGACTAAAATGGCAACAAAATGCAAACCACAGGGCCCTGGATGTAATAAGTTTGAGATTTGGACTAAAGTGGCAAAACTGGCCAAACCACAGGGACCAAAATGGCAGTTTACTCTAACTAAATTAATAGTTAAATCAGAATTATCATAGTTGGCATAACACAGTTAATATACTTAACAAATATAACAGTTTACTAGAGTTTATCAACTAACAGGATTATTTACTTAACCTAGTGTCATACATGAGTCTAATAAAATTAATAAGGTTAACTGAGTTAAAAATCTTAACTCAATTAGTTGGCTAAATATAGTTACTTACCTAACGGTGTAACTTAACGAAGTTAATCAACTTAATATATTTAACCAGTTTACAAGTTGGACCTGAATCATGTTGAGCCGAAAACCCCTTGGCCGAAATCCCTTATGGCCGAAAACCCCTATGTGCCGAAAACCATCATGGGCTGAAAACATTCTTGGGCCGAAAACCTTTGTTATTTAATAACTATTTGGTCGAAAACCCATATGGGCCGAAATCACTATTGGGCCGAAATCACCCTTAGTGATTTCGTCCATATATTTAATATTAGTGGTGTTTTCGTGAGTCTTGGGATTTCGCCAGTTCTATCATCATCAACAACACAGTTCATATAAAACCCAACAACTCTAATCTTATTACGGTTACATGATTAGTTATAAATGAAATCATTAAATCAAATCATGATATGATATGTAACAGATAAACTACCAAATCATTGAGATCAAGACTATATCTAAATCAGCATATCTTTCATTAACAGATACTAGATACTTACTGTTGATCAATTCATCCAATATACAGACACATAATCGAATAGCTCATCTAATATATATAACATATAAAAAAAATCATTCAATCCTGTGTTCGTAAAACAATTACAGTTATGATAATAATAAATAGATTTAAATAAATAAATAAGCTAAAGGTTAACACTAACCACAGACGAATGAGAGAATATCTTGACTGATTTCAAAGTTCCAGGAACAAGTTTGCTGTTGGTTCAAAGGGTAGAGAGGGAGAGAGAATGTGGAAGTGAGAGTTGAGAATTCTTATTCGATTAAACTACACGTATAGATTAGAATTAATATAATTGCTTCTTAACTACACAGCTAATGCTCCATCATAACAACCACACCACTACTCTACTGTTGGCCACATGTCCAGCTTGTTTTTGTTGATTATATTTACACGGAGAGGTTTGAGAATAATATAACTAATCCATGTAATCATGCAAGTACTCCACTCAACTACACCTACAGCCTAACATGCATTATTTTGTTGACCACATGGTGGACAAAATCCTTTATTGATTCCGTGAGTATCATGCTTGTTATTATTAATTCCCCAAACATAATATTAATACATTATTGCAAACACACACATGGAGTTATGAGGACACTGGTCGTGAATATGCTTGTAATCATCACTAGCACTATGCTATCCCTTTATTCTTTTCCATATTTAAATAATCTTGTCAGTAGATCATATGTTGATCACATTCATATATATTTCCATATTAATTGTTTAATCACATAAATTCTAAAACTCAATCGTATGACAAACTGATCATATATACTTATTTTAAAAACACCTCCAACAACATAATTATATACATACACACTTATGATGCACACTAAATATAATTATTATCACATCACTTTGCAAAACAAATACTAGGTTAAGTCGAGTAGGAACCTTGAAAACTCGGGTTGTCACAACCTTCTTGCTTAATGTTCCAAAACTCGGCGTCCAGCTTCTGAAGCTCATGTGGGGGACAAAAGTCTTTCATCATGATTTCCTTCGATTCCTCCCAAGAAAGCCCATAGGCTGCGTCATTACCTCGCCTTTTTCTTTCGGCAATCCACCAATCCAGAGCCCTGAATTGGAAAACGCCAATTGCGTTGACAGTGCGGAGGTTGTCTGGCATCCGCTTTGGCGAAGAGTGACTTCAATCGAGTCGAACCATTGAAACATGGCACTGGGCCCGTCTTCACTAGTGAAGTCTTTGGGGCCGCATACCTTAAACTACTTGAAGCTAAAAGTAGCTCGAGGCGAGTCAGTCCTAGATTCCTCAGAGGACTTGCTACCGATTTCACTAATTTCGCTGACGATTTGCAGAATGACCTTGGCCATTTCCTTGGCGACTAGCGAGGTGATGCGTTTGTCAGCGTGGTTGCGGCGGGTAGCGCGAGAAGTATGTGAACCGAATGACAACATTTTCTGCAACAGACATCGTCATAGGATTCAGACGCGATATAATTGAATCTCACCTCACAAACATACTTATTATTACTAGGTAAAGCATCAGGAACACGTCTAACTGTTAGGCCTCCTAATCCAAGATCTCACTCAGCTAAAGCAACCAACAGGTGTGCGGAATCCACCTGATGATCAACCACTGTAGATGAAACACTAGAATGCAAAGATTTGTGAGAGGAATCAAGAATACACAGAGTATTCTTGATGAAGAAGATGAATGACGTCACACACACAGTAGCCGCCAGACAAACACACACAATGATTAGGGTTAGGTGCACAGAATTTCACACAGAATCGCTACCTTGTCTATTCCACATAAAGGTATAAATACAAGGCAAAACCCGGACTTTCAAGACAAACTAGAAAGCCCGGACAAACAAACTACACAAACAAAACTCTGACTTTTGTCCCTAACTTAAACCCCTGACCTTTGTCCTAGACATAAAACTTGGACAAAATGTCCCAAGGATAAAGTTGGGACTATCTTTCAACAAATGTACAATAAAGACCCTATAGAATGGGAGACATGCACTTATCACCTAAAGTGCATTAACACTAACACATAGGCACCTAATCATGTAGGCACATAATCCACATAGGCACGTAAACACATAAGCACAAGCACAGAAGCACGTAATCAACTATATTTGGCACGTATTCACCTATATATGTTGCACGTATTCACCTATCATTCAGGTTCTCGAAGCGTGTTTGAGAGTAGCGAGTGCGAGTAGCGAGTATCACAGCGTATGGATCCCATACTTCAGTAAATGCGATGAGAGACAGCATGCGGAAGTTCAGCGATTTGTTAGCGTGTTGAGATAAATGTGCAGCACGAGTTGTGCGTGTTTATCAATGCGAAAAGCGGGAAAAGCGTATAGTCTCCAAAATCGAAACACATAAACATATAAACCACGTAAAACACGATAAATTACACATAAAAGTGATAAAGCGTAAATGCAGCGATCAAAAATGGATTGTCCTGGGTGATAGACATTGACTACCCAAAGCGTTTCGACTATTCTCAAGGACTTCCAGTACACGTTTTGGCCTAATAGACTGTGCTCTCTCACCGTCATAAGGTGAATGGCACGCATCCTTTCGGTTAACACGTGAATTGAGTCGTTAGAATCCATCAAGACTTTGTTGAGAGTTTTGTACACCAAAATACATAGCGGAATAAGTCATCAAGATTCGGGTTTCACCCCTAACTTAATGATTGCATTCCTGTTTGTGTGATAGAATCACGAGATAGATAGGGAGAATTTTGTCGAGATATGGATTTCACTCCTGACTCAACGCAAATTCTCGTGTTTATAATAAAAGTTCACGTCGAGCGAGCCATCTAGTCGAGAGTTTGCGGTTTTCATACCTAATCTCGACCCAATCACTCGTTTTTTATCGAAAATCGTGTGTGTCGTTAGCCTTAGGAAAAGCTAAGTGATAGTGTTTTAGCCTTAGGAAAAGCTGGCTTTGCGTGAAGCTGTAGTATGCGGTGTTCGCGCGAGAATGAATTCGAGAGAGAGTAACAGAAATAGGCTCGTGCAGAACCCCTACCGGGTTACACAAGGCGGTCTGTTGGTACTTAGACTATAGACTAGGTCGTTTCTAAGACATCGACCCGGACTAGGTCAAGTCTTGCCTAATTCCCTATAGTTATGGCTCTGATACCAATCTGTCACACCCCAACCGATGGCGGAAACATCGGGGTAAGGCACTGAGCGAAACAGATTGTCCAAGAGATTCCATAACAACTAATATATTACCAAATCCTTAACGTTAATATCCCATACTACTAACCGATAAAGTAAAAATAGTTATTACAGATAATTGTTCTCAAAGACAAATATTGTTCCAACAACTCATAAATTATTCGTGGGTTTCTAGACCACCTAACTTGATTCCATGATGTCCAACAAATAAAAGCATCCTAAACACCTGTCACATACGTTAAAATAGGTCAATACACATAGTGTAAAGGTGAGCATACAAGTTTCATAGCATAAATAGTAGTGAAAGCGATTTACGCATAACCAGCATGGAACACGTAGAAATGTGATGCAAGTAAGTTATCGACAATGAAATATGCACAGACATGACTGCGAGTTGTAGAATGCGCAACACATATCACCACTGTGCACATGAAGAAATACCCTTAACAACCCCTGTCCACCACAGGTGCTGAGTCCAAACTATAGTACTATCGTTGCTAAGGTGTCATGCAACATTCACTATGTAAACATAACATACTAGCATTCATCGAACAACACGTATAACATGCAGGGTTGTTAGCGTATAAAAAGTGTTTGCGTTGTGTGTCGAGGTGATTTGATATAAGTAACGTATGTAACACCCAAAAGTGTGTTAAGCAAAAAGGGATGGAGTATACTCACAGATCGTGTTTAATAAATAAACACAAGCTTGGATTGAAAGGAGCGCTTGAGAGACTAGCCTGATCACAGTACGACAGTATAAGCATTGAACAGTGCGTAAAACAGCATGTCGGTGAGAAGAGTGGTCGAATGGTGGTTCAATCGGATGGCCATCCGGACGGATGACCGTTCGGTTGGATGGTCATTCGACTGAGGGAAGTGTGTTTGTGAAATGTTGAACTTTTGAAGTTTTCGTTGTAGTATAAGTAAAGTTATTCGATCGGATGGTCATCCAGACGGATGGCCGTTCAATCGGATGGCAATTCGTTTTAGTGGAGAGTTACAAGGAACTAAGTCTCCTGTCTGGATAGTCATTCGATCAGATGGTCGTCCGATCGGATGACTATTCGTTTGGAAGCTGATGTTCTTTGAAGTTTCGTAAAATAATTTAAGTGTTGAGATTACAAGTCACCTGGAAGAATAGCCGTTCGATCGGATGGTCGTCCGATCGGATGGTTATTCGATCGAGCAACTGTTCGTTTGAAAAACTTACAAAATTAGTTAAGTTAGAAAGTTTGCGTTTTGACGGAGACGGCATGATGTCGTGTTAAACAACAGGAATCACATCAAGTCCAACTCGTCCGATCGGATAGGAATCACCCCGTTCGATGAAAACCAACTGTTCTTGACGGAGTTTCGTATTCAACCCGTGAATCGGTCGTCTCTTCGGTAAAAATCCATTCTCGGACTGGTTCTCCACTAGAGAATGGGTAGAGAGCCCGAACGAGTCCAAATTCTAACGGTTTTTGAATGAAAAGTGAAAAGTGTTGTAGAAAAGTGGATATCAGTTGGAAAATGCTTAGATTTAGGCGAAATCAGTGTTTAAACGTGTAGAAATCCATTAGATCCGAACCGTTCTTGATGAGATGAGGTCACACTTCAATGTTCATAAGAACACCATGATGACATCATCTTAGAACAACCCGAATCAGAGGATTTCACGGTGGAAATGTGAGATTTGTTGGTGAAATCCATGAGAAGGTGGGTAAAGATTAAGGAAGTACAAGATTTAGAGTGAAAACTTACAAGAATCGCTAGTAATCGAGAGAAAAGAGGCTGAGAAAGCACTGGGTCATAGGGAGTTGTCACATCAAGTGAACTGTTGAAGTTACTGCTAAGTATTTATAGGGGGAGAGGTGAAAGGCGGTGCAGGGTTGTGTGGGTCGGACGGTTGTTCGATCGGATGGCCATCTGATCGGATGGTCATCCGGTCGGATGTCCATTCGACCGAATGGTCGTTCCATCGGAGGGCCTTCGTCAGTTAGTTTTCCGACTTTCGTTTCGTGCGTTGAGCGTTGCGTTTCGTTTAAGCGAGTTGCGAGTAAGCGATGCGATAGTTTTAAACAATAGTTACACAAATAACATAACTAACAAATAACATAAAAGTATAACTTATTTTCGAGTTCGCGATGCGATAGAGTTTCGATTGCGTTTACGAATGACACCTTTGACGTATATATAAACATGCACAGGTAAAACATAATAACACACACATATATATAACAATACCAATAACTGCGATTCGAGTTACGATGCGTTAGCGATGTAATAGCGTTAAGTATATTAGCGTTTTAATTGCTTTTATCGCATTGTTACTTCACATATTACAAATCGTAGTATAAAATAGCATCAACTAATGTATCGATTATTGGATCGGAGAGTACAAGCAATAATTAAGTCAGAAATGATAGATCTGAATAGTAATCTTATCTTCCTTTGACTTTGACTTTGTCTTGTACTTTGACTTAAAAGTCGAGTTGTTACACACGAACCGTTAGTCGTTGAATCTTTATTGTGTTATACATTCTCTCGCTCGGTTTGTGTCGTAGCTTGGATTCCACACTCGCTACGGCATCCAAAACAAGAAATCATGTTCATCCGATGATCCTTATGAGGACTTACATTTACAATGATGAAACAAATCACGAACGGATGGAATAAGGGAAACATAATAATTTTGACTCTATTTTTGCTATTTACAAGCAAGAGTCTAGAAATGGGATAATGATGATTTTTGTTGATTTTTTTTTTTTTGTCAAAGAATGTTCATCATCATTTATAAGAATAAAATTGGATGACAATGAAAATATATGATCATTTATAAGAATTTGCCATTTTTTATAGTGGTCTAGGCTAGATATCATGTTCCATATAAAGAATGTATCTGTTTTTCTTTTATGATAGGTTTGGTTTGATTACGGGGTGTTTGGATATGAGTTTTAAAAGTAATTATATGGTTTTGCGGTTTTCTTTTATGATAGGTTTGCTTTGATTACGGGGTGTTTGGATATGAGTCATAAAAGTAATTATGTGGTTTTAGATAATTAGAATTGCTTGTTATAAACTTAGTTCTAGGAGATAATGTACGGATTGGGATTCTCTGAGATATTTCCTTGTTACAGTAAAGCAAACTCAGACATGAGGCCTTATGCACTGCTTATGTTGGATCTGAGTTTCTTTTTGATTGTATTTTCGTTTGTAATTAAGATGGAAATGAAAGAGTTGTGCAGCGGAAATAAGATGAAAGCAAACTTTGCATACAATCAAACGAGAGTAATACTTTTATCAAACATCTTTTCACAAAGAACCGAATGATTGAATTTGTTTCAACAACGATTACAATGATTGATGTAAGAATGCAAACTCCCCCTCAGCCAGAGCTCAGTAGTTTGTTCGTGCAAAGAAGACGATTGATCAAAAGAGCTGATAGAACAGTACAAAGTACTGAACTATTTATAGGCACTTGCAAACCACTGAGCATCTTAGCTGACGTCACCATGAAAGTGACATCTAACCTCCTAACAAACTCTAACTACTGATCTATAAACACTGATGTACTAAACTACTGCTATTACATTACATTACATTACATAAAAGACACTTAAATTGCTGCTGCATCCTTCCACTGCTGTGAACCCAGCAGTGCTTGTCCGGATCAGCAGTACTTGTCCCAAAGCAGTAGATTGAGTCAACAGAGCTTTGGTCTTCCATCAGTCTTTGACATTGGTCAGTAGATATGAAGCAGCAGTTGTAGGTCAGCACTTAGTATGATCAGCAGATAGGAGGTCAGCAGATATGAAAACCACTTTCAAGGGGAGAGATTTGCATGAACCAACTGTAAACGTCTGCTTATTCTGGATCCACTGCTTTGATCCAGTTTTGGCTTTACATTATTTGTTCCTCTGATAGGGTTCAATCCCAACAATCTCCCCCTGGAACAGATAATGCCAAAACTCTTCATTATTTGTGGAAATCTTTATTGCCTCAACAACAGCTCCCTTATCTGACCTTTAAATTGTAATTCAAAGTCTAGGGCATCTGTATCTTCATCATCCCTGCTGAGTGGAAGATCAAGGAGATCCTGCAAATCTTCAAGACTCAGGCCAAGAGCTTGTTCCCTTGATATTTTCTCCACTCCTCCACCAGACCTGAGCAAAGTCAATACGCAGGTCTGTTTGTCAGTTTCCCACTTTTGTATTTTTGAGCCTGGTGGGTTTCTTGGGAGATGTTTATATGCAGAAGTATTTGGAGAGGCTGGCCTATTCATGACTGGCTGAGCAGTACTTGCAGTTTGATCCAAACCAAGAGTTTCCATGATCATTTTCTTTATACCCTCTTTTCCAAGGTCTTCACCTTCCATTAACTCTTTGATGGTTTCAGCAATCAGCTGTTTGTGTGGCCTTCTTTTGTAGATGGTAGCACCAACTGGAGCTGTGGATCTCCTGATTTGCAGCTTTGAAGGTCTTTTTGAAACCGCTGCTTCAGGATAGTCAGGCTTTTGAGGAACTGTGGGATCTTTCTTTCTTAATTGTTCCAACTTTTTGTAAGTAGCCCTGACCATATCTTCTTTCCATCTAGCAACTTGTCTTTTGTTACCATAATCAGCTGCTACCAGTTCCTCTTTCATTCTCTTCAGCTCTTCCTGTTTGTCAGGTACATTCTTTCTAAATTTTGCCCAGTTAGGAGGAGTGTGAGTGACCTTCCTTTTTATCATGTCTTGAATTCTTGCAGCTTCATCTTCAAGCTCAGGAACAGTCCACTCTTTGTACATATATCTCTCTCCTTGTACCTTTTGTGAGCCATGATGCTTTCAATGTAGTCTTTCTTCAGAGATTCAGCTGCTCTTTCAGAAATTTGTTGACTAACATTTTTTGCAAATTGCTCTAGGGATCTGACTTGTGTGAGCAAATATTGATAATTTCTTGAAATTTCTTTGTCAGACTTCCCTTGTGTGTTTCTTTTTGAGATATCCTCTGCTTGCTTGGCTTTGATTTCCAAGTATTCATCAACATTTTTAGGCCAAGGATATCCTTTTATTGATGGCAACCTCCTTTTGGCAGGGTCATCCTCATAGTAGAAGGATTTTATTTCATCTCTAACACCTGCTAGTTCAAGAGGAAATTGAACACCTGCAGGAGGTAAGGGCTTGTACATTGGAACTGAAGAGAGAGGAACAGGTTTTGGTATTGTGACAAGAGCTAAAGATTTTGAAGATGTTTGTAGTGGTGATGTGTCATCATCTTTTAAAATTAGCCTTCTCCTTTTTGGTTTAGGAGAGACTGATGATGTTTTGGATGGAACAGTGGTGGTAGATGTTGTGGCAGTGGATTGTGATTGACTAACAGTTGTTGAAACAACTGGTGTTTCAACCACTGTTGTCAATACAACAGATGTTATAACATATGTTGTCTTCTGCTGTATGTCAGCAGGTGTTGTTTTTGGTGGTGATGATGGTAAAGTAGTGGATGTTGTGTGTGTTGAAGTGGTGTGTGTTGATGGAACAACTGTTTGGCAAGCAGTGGTTTTTGTAACTCCTGTTGCATCAGCTGTTTTGTATGGTGGTTTGTGAGCAGACTTTGAACGTCTGGTTGGAATGGATTTGGGTTGCCTTACTTTTCTAGTAGGCCTCTTCTTTTCCTCAACAGGATTTTCATGATCCCTTGACCCAGAAGTACCCTGATCTGGATGATCCATTCTGTCCACCCTGGCTTTCCTTTTGGCCTCTCTATCTCTTTTCACACTTGCAGCTGCTTCTGCTAGTGCATTTATTGTCACATCAATTTTCTTACTACCATCTGGCAGAGGGATCTGTTTGGTCATGTTTGAATTTTCTGGTTCAAGATAAAGACCATCTTCTATACCCTTCTGTTTCCACTCCTTCATTTTCTCCCCCTTTTTGGCATTATCTTCTGGGAGTTGATAAATGTAGCGGACTTTTGGAGGAGCAGTGCCAGTGGTGTGTAAGATCTGAGTTTTGAGTGCCTTTAAATCAGCCTGAGTGTTCTTGAACCTTGACTCCATTGCATTTCTCAGCTGTTGGACATGTTTTTCATGTTGCTGATCTGCTAATTGTGCTTGTTGTTGGAGAAAAGATTGAAATTGATTCCAGAGCTCATTTGTAGCAGGTGTCCTTTGTGGAGCAGGTGCTTGAGATGGAACAGCAGTTGATTGTACCTTCTGAACTTGTAACACCTGTTGTAGCATATCTTTGAGTTCTGCAACAGAGTTATCAAGCTTTGCAATACGATCCGTCAATTTCTGGTACTTTAAACCATCACCCAAGTTAATGGGATCATCTGATTTCCCACTAGCAGTGGTTTTATCAGTGGTAGATGTAGGGAATATACTCCAAACATTAACCACTGATGCCCCTTTTTCTTGGTACTGGGGTCTTCTTCCTTCAACACTTGACAACCTTTTGATGTTGCCAGTAGGATAAATAAATCCACTGGTGGTTGGCAGAGGTGCTATAAAAGGAATTGCCTCCAAGGAAGTCTTATGAATGTAACCACTGTCCAAATGTAACCCAGTGGGTGTAACAGTTGTAGTGGCTGCTTCACTTGGAATACCACCAAGAGTTACTTGTAACTCAAGGGGTGTAACCTCCTCAGGTTGTGTTGGTGGGTTAGCAAAGATTGATACATCAGACCCAGTCAGTTGTTGAGGTGTATTCTCATTAATAGGTGATTGAGAAGGACTGGATAATGCCTGGTTCAAATCAATTGCATCCAACAGTGGTTTTATTGGTGAGGGAAATGTGGATGTGATGGTTGGTGTAGAAATAGGATGTGTCACGGGCATTGGACTGTGGATGATAGAAACGAGTGTTTCCAGAGCATCATGATGTGGAGACCCTATTTGTACAACCTGTTCTTTTTGTGAAGAAACAAGAGGAGTTTTGGTTATGGTTTGAGATATTTGTACCAACTGCTGTGAGGAAGTAGCAGCAGTGGTTTCTTGTGACTTTTGTGTTGTCACTGGCAGGAGCTCTGGTATCTCATCCTCCAGAGATGCCTTTTTGAAGGGTTTGGGGGGGGGGGGGGGTTTGTGTTTTTCTTTTTGATGGCTTTTTGGTGATTTTAGGTGTGGGTTTCAAAACAGTTGTGCTGCTGCTTTGATCACCTTGAGCAGTGGGCTCAGCAGCAGATACCTGAGGAGCAGTTGTAACTGCTAAAATCTGCTCAGGCACCTCTGCTTGTGTTTTGCAAGGTGCTAACATCCTTGAAAAAGTTTCAGTAGTTAAACTGTTTATTTGAGTAGGATCACCTTGGTTTATTATAGCTAAATCATCCTTACTGAATTTCTTTGAAAAATAGAAACTTAAAAACCTTGGAAACAGTAAGAATGATTTTGTTTCAACATTGTTAACCAAATCTTTAAAAATTTCCCGAGAATAATTAAAATTTTCTCCTTGAAGAATTGCATATCCCAGATTTTGAATCTTTAAAGGGATTTCATTGAAAGAAGTGGTTTTGTTTGAAACACATAGTAGGAGAGTATGAAATAAAAATCTGGTTGCAGAAGGAAAATAACCTTTTTCTAAGGTAATTTTCTTCATCATTGTGGCTTCATACCCTCTCTCAATGAAGTCAACTTTTAACTCGTTTTTAGTGAAAGAAATTTTACCTTCCTGATCACCGAGTTGAAAGACCTCTGAAATGGATTGTGGCGTGATTTGGACAGCTTTACCCTTTATAGAAGAGTGTATGGTGGTTGCAGTGTCACCTTGTTTTTCAAGGGTTGCATTTTTCCAGAACTCCCTTTGGGTCGCCAAATAGATTGGTGCATCGGCAGTGATCAAAGTTTTGTACTTTGATTTTGCCATGAGGTCAAGGATGGAATCGAAAACTTTGGTGGTTCCTGGTTTTGTGAGAAGACCCAGGAGATTGTGAGATGGTTTATGTGGAATTTCAGTGGAGATTGCCTTTTGAGAGGCTGTTTTCGATGATGATTTGGATGAGGGTTTTGAAGATTTCTTTGATTTTGTCATTTTGAAGATGATTGATCGAAGAAATTTGTGAAGAAATGAGAAGAAAAACTGCTTTGAGAAGAGAATTTTTAAGAATTCAATTCGACAGTAAAACCCTGTTTTGATGGTGAGTGGGGGATTTTATAGGGAAGAAAGTGAATGCTGAGGTGGCAGCCGTTACAAAAGGTCTGACCAATATGTACTGTCCACGTGACAACCCCTGTTGAAAGTGAAGGACAGTACTTTTGTTGAAAGTGACTGATGAAGGCAGTGGTATGAAAGCAGTGGATGATTTTTACTATCAGTGGATAGCATATCAGTGGATAAGACACTGCTTTTGAACAACAGAGTTTATCAAGATAATGAGAGAGCAGGGGTTGACTTTCAGCAGTGGACAGACTTTTGAAGTATAGCAGACTTTTAAACAATCAGTGATTAATGGCAGACTTTTAAGGACTTAATGAAAAATTTTCATTTTTAACTATTTTTAAGGATGGAGTTTTGATTTTCTGAAAACATTTTGTTGCTTTTATTCATAGAAAAACAAGATGTTGCTTGTTATTCCATGTTCAGCATCCCAATCCTAGAGACCAAACTTTCAAAAGTGGCTGTATCAAGTGCTTTTGTGAGCACATCAGCCAGCTGGTCTTTAGTTGGGACATGATGCAGAGAAATCAAACCTTTTTCATAGCAGTCCCTCACAAAGTGATGTCTGATGTCGATATGTTTGGTGGTTGAGTGGGAAACTGGATTTTTGATGATATTTTCTGCTGCCTGACTGTCCAACATGAGTGGTGTCTTTAAGGCAGTGATACCAAAATCCAGCAACTGATTTTGAAGCCACAGGAGTTGGGCTGTACAGCTTGCAGCAGCAATGTATTCAGCTTCAGCAGTGGATGTTGAAACAGCTGCTTGCTTTTTGCTTTGCCAAGAAACTAAACAGTCACCTAGAAACTGGCACCCTCCTGATGTGGACTTCCTTGTGGTGTGACATCCAGCAAAGTCACTGTCTGAGAAACCTGAAAGCTTGATGTTCCCATTAGCTGGATACCAGATACCAAGTGTGGGAGCACCTTTTATGTATCTGAAGATCCTTTTTACAGCAATGAGATTTGATTTTCTGGGAGCTGATTGACTTCTTGCACAGACACATGTTGCAAACATGATGTCTGGTCTAGATGCAGTTAGGTACAAAAGAGACCCAATCATGCTTCTATAAAGTGTTTGGTCAATCAGCTCATCTTTTTCATCAGACATGACCAACTTATTTGTTGCCATGGGTGTGCTGCATGGTTTACAATCATTCATATCAAATTTGGTTAAAAGTTCTTTAGCATATTTGCTTTGATGAATGAAAGTTCCATTTGGCATTTGCTGTACTTGGAGACCAAGAAAGCATTGCAGCTCACCCATTGCACTCATTTCAAACTCAGCTGTCATGAGTTCTCTAAACTCTTCACACATTGAGTTACATGTGCTTCCAAAAATAATGTCATCCACATAAATTTGGACAATCATTAAATCCTTCCCTCTCCATTTTAAAAACAATGTTTTATCAATGGTACCTCTTTTGAAACCATTTGAGAGTAGGAAGTTGGAAAGAGTTTCATACCAGGCCCTTGGTGCTTGTTTCAAGCCATACAAGGCTTTGTTTAGCCTGTAGACATGATCTGGATAAAATGGATCCTCAAAACCTGGAGGTTGACAAACATACACCTCTTCTTGAATTGTACCATAGAGGAAAGCACTTTTGATATCCATTTGAAACACCTTCATATTGTGGTTGACAGCAAAGGCCAGGAACAGTCTGATTGCTTCTAATCTTGCAACAGGGGCAAATGTTTCATCATAATCAATCCCCTCTTCCTGTCTGTAACCTTGAACCACAAGCCTGGCTTTATTCTTGACAACAATACCCCTTTCATCAGTTTTGTTCTTGAAGACCCACTTTGTGCCAATGGGACTAACCTCTTCTGGCAGTGGTACAAGCTCCCATACTTGTTGTCTTTTAAACTGTTGGAGCTCCTCTTGCATGGCTTCTACCCAGCTGTTGTCTTTCAGTGCCTCTTGGTACTTGACTGGCTGATGGATTGATAGAAAACCAGCAAAAAGACAAATGTTTTGGGTTTGGCTTCTTGTGAGCACCCCTTCATTTATGTTGCCAATGATTTGATCAGGTGGATGAGATCTCAAGAAGATTAAATCTCCTTGGTATGGTATGATGGCATTGGTTGGTGAAGGCTGCAAATGTGTATCATCTGAGCTAACCACTGCTGGGGACTTTGATGATCCAGCAGTGGTTTCAAAAGGTGGTGGAATAGGAGGTAATGAGGTGGACAACTGCTGGCTTTTATCCACTGTTTGAGGACTTTTGTCAGCAGTGTTTGAGGATGTGGAAGCAGTGTTTGATGGGCTACTTTGGTCAACAATTGTTGTGGTAGCAGTGGTAGAGCTTTGACAACTGTTTTGAACAGCTGATGCTTTTCCCTTTGTGGCAGACCTTTGAGGGATGATGATTTCATACCCATAGTCTGGTGTTGTATCCTCTGATGGACCTGCACTGTTAGTCTTGACAGCAGTATTTTCAAAAGTGAATTTTTCAAGATCAAACAGATCTGCAGGGTTTGCTGGGATTTTCATTGATGAAAGTTCATTGAACTTAACATTCAAAGTCTCCTCCACTGCCTTGGTCCGTGTGTTAAACACTTTGTAGGCCTTGGCAGTGGTTGAGTATCCCAGATGATAACCACAATCAATTTTGGCTGCAAATTTTGAAATGGAATCTTTTAAATTCAAAATAAAGCATGGGCAGCCAAACACTTTGAAATATGAGATCAGTGGTTTAATTTTATACAGAATTTCATAGGCAGACTTTTTGTGCCTGGGGTTTATTAAAACTCTGTTCTGAACATAGCAAGCAGTGTTTACTACCTCTGCCCAGAAAGTTAAAGGCAAACCTGAATCTGCAAGCATGGTTCTGGCAGCCTCAATCAAAGTTCTGTTCTTCCTTTCCACTACCCCATTCTGCTCTGGTGTTCTTGGGATGCTGTACTGCCTTACAATCCCTTTCTTCACACAGAAGGCATCCAACTCCCTATTTTTGAATTCTGTGCCATTGTCACTCCTTAAGCTTTTTACTAGAAGGTCAAATTGCTTTTCAACCTGTGTTACAAAGTCTTGCAAAATGCCTGCAGTTTCATATTTTGAGTGCAAAAAGAAAGTCCATGTGAACCTAGAAAAGTCATCAACAATAACCAAACAATATCTTTTCTTTTTAAGGCTCATGACTTGAACTGGGCCAAACAAATCCATGTGTAGCATTTGCAAACACCGGGTTGTTTTGGACTCTTCAATGGACTTATAAGAACTTTTATGCTGTTTTCCTTTTAAACAGGAAATGCAATGTTCAGGACATGAAAACAATTTTTGTGGTAGGCCTCTCACCAAACCATTTTTTGAAATTTCTGTGATTGTCTTAAGATTTGTGTGTCCCAGCCTTCTGTGCCAAAGTTCTGTCTCTTTGTTAGAGGCAGCTGAGAACAGACAGGCATCAGCTCTGGGACACTCTTTTGACATGTCAACAACATAAACATTGCCACTTCTTTGAGCAACAAGTTTAGTTTGACCAGATTTAATTATTGCTTCAATCTTTTTGACCATTTCTGGTCCAACAATCCTACAACAGTCTTTTGTGAAGAATGACCCAAATCCCTTGTCACTCATTTGGGACACACTCAAAAGGTGGAATTTTAGATTGTCTATTAGATTGACATTTTCAAATTTTACATTTCCAGATTGCACTGTACCAGACCCCAGAACCTTCCCTTTACTATTATTCCCAAAGGATATATCACCCCCACCATGGATTTTAAAGTCTTTGAGGAGGGCTTTACATCCTGTCATGTGCCTGGAGCCTCCACTATCTACATACCAAAGACTATCAAAGCATGCAGAAGCTCCCTGCACATGAAGTAAAAAGATTAGTTCATTAAGGTCTCCAAAGCCAACAAGGCTTTGGATGGGGTCTCAACAGTGTCTGGGATGGATGCAAGATGATGGACAGTGGTTAGGTCAGGGGTTTGAACTGTTTTAGGACAGTGTTTCTCTAACCACTGTTGTGGGTCCTGACCAATCATCTGCTGGTAACCAAAAGGATGCTTGTTCACTTTGGGTTTAGAGGGCCTTTTGTAGGCCTCATAAACGTGAGGAATCCTTTGGTAAGACTGTTTTTCTCTGCCTTTTCTGAACTGATTGGCAGGGGGTGCATCAGTAACCTGAACATCTCTTTTGACAGATGTTTGGTTCAGCTATTTTGTAACAGCTGTTTGTACTGGCACAAACAGTGGTTGTTTCTTGGTGAATTTGACAGATGTTGATGATGATGATGGACTCAAGGATGTTTTAGCAATGTACTCATTCTTTTTCACATCAAAGTTTTTGAGGTACACACATGCTTGAGTTTTGTGGTTTGTTTTCCCACAGACAATGCAGCTTTCTGCTGAAACAATGACACTTGTTTTGTTTAGATCATAAGCTTTTAAGTGGAAACAGTCTTTTGTTAGATGATTCCTTTTCTCACAGAATTCACAAAACAAGTTATCAATTTTTTCTTTCTTCTTTCTCTTTTTAGATTCCTTTGCAGCAGAGGTTTTAACCACTGCTGGGATATCTTTGAGAGGTATGACTTTAGCTTTTGGAGCTTTAGCACCATCAATTGATGTAAAGTCCATTGGCTTGAAATTTTCAAGAATATCACACTCATCAGACCATTTTGGTTTAAACTGATGATCTTCAAGCTCCTTGAAAGTGGAGGAACCCATTGGTCTGTTAAGTGTGATTTTGTCACCAAGTTTGTCAGTGATTTTCACTTCTTGGCCATTCTTGTTTGTGGGGATAAGCTCAGTAGCTTCATCAGTGGTTTGAACAGAGTTTTCAAAAGCAGTGTTTTCATCATCATATTTTCTATACCCAACCCCAAACTTCACATTGCTTTTTCTCTGTTTTTCAAGCATAACCTCATATCCTTTGCAGGATTCCACCCATCTTTCACAAGTAATCTGGGCAGACTCCAACTCCTTTTTGCAAACTTAGTATTTTTCTACCATAGTTTGAAGTTGGGTTTTGGTTATACTTTGCTCTTCTTTTAAACAGCTGATTTCTTTTTCCTTTTCAGTCAATTTGTTTTTAAGTTCTTTTAAAGAGCTTTCAAATTTGACCTCATCAGTTAAGATTTTATCCCGAAGGTTTTCATTCACCTCTTTGATGTTAGCAAAAGAAATTATGCAATTGTCTGAACACAGTTTTTCAAGAACTTGAGGAGATACCTTGGCAGCTGCCATCATTGCACAATCACATTGATGATCTTCATCATCATCAGCTCTTACCTTCTTTTCACCAGCCTTTTCTTCTTTCTCTTCTTCTTTGTCCTCTATGGACCATGGATCTGTCATTGGTTCAATCAGAGTACCTGAACTTTCTTCCAACAGTACTTCACCAGCCACAGCTGTAACCACTGCTTCAATCACCTCTTCCACTGTTTCAAAGCACTGCTGTTCCTCCTCAGCTTCAACCCCCTCCTGTATTGACTCTAGTGCCATCAAACAAAACTCATCATGTGAAGAATCATTAGAAGCATAGAGTGCAAAATTTTCATCACAAAGATCATCAGGCATACTGCTCCAGTCAACAAACCCTTGAGTGAAAAAACTTTGTTGATCTGGTTGTGCTGCTGCTGGAGCAGTGGTTTGAGGTGCAACAGGTTGCACTTGTACCTGTGGAACAGGGGTTTGAACATATTGGATTTGTGGAACAGTAGTTTGGACATAATGTACTGGCACAGGGGCAGCAACATAGTGAGCAATGTTCACTTGAGCTGCTGGGGCATATTGGGCATAGTGCACAGTGTTTTGGTTTTGAGGTCTAGGATTTGAGCTAGGATGAGTAATTATGGGACCAGTATTTTGACTCCTACATTCCCTAGCGAAATGTCCCAACCTATTACACTTGTAGCACTTGATTTTCGATTTATCCAACCCAACCCTTAGATTCCCATGCAAACCTGGGAATTTTCTCCCTGTTCTTTTGTAGAATTTGCTAGTTCTAACACTTAGCAAAGATAGTTGGTGCAAGATGTCCATTTCCTCTAAATCAGTGGGATCAAAATGTTGCAAATCATTTAGTTCAAAGCTTAAATTATCTGACATCTGGTTTTCGTTTGCAGTGAATGCATAACTTGCAGAGTGAGGATCAGGGTTGTTAAAATTTGCACCAGCAGTTATGTCAATGAAGTGATCATAACCCTGGTCCTTACCACTGCTCCTAGATTCTTCTTGACCCAGAAGAGCAGTATTACCGAATGTGTAATCATCAACGGCTTTTCCTGACTCTTGTAACTTCCTTTTCTGGTTCAACTCCCTTTCGTAGGTCAGGAGTCGACCATGGAGTTGGGTCAAGGTCAGATCCTTGAACTCAGTTGAATTTCTGGTGACAAAGGCTATAGTGTCCCATTTTTCGGGCAGTGACCTGAGGAACCTGCTATTTTGAGTCGAGTTTGTAAAGGTAGTATTAACAAGCCTCAGTTCACTGATGAGACAACTAAACCGCTCAAATTGTTGAGTCAGTGATTCACCTCTAACATGACAAAATGTTTCATACTGTTGGTACAAGATTTCTCTATTGTTTTCTATGACTTCTTCAGTACCTCCAAACTGTTCCTTAAGTGCGTCCCACAATTCTTTGGCACTGTTACAGTGTAACAGTCCAGCATATATTTCATTGGGCAGCGCTGATGCTATGATGCTAAACGCTTTAGCATCTAGTTCGATCTTTTGAAAATCAGTTTCGGTGTAATTTTCAACTGGTTTTGGAACGAACTTTTTAGCATCTTCAGCGCTTGGCACTGAAGGAACATGAGGACCAAAGGTGACAGACCTCCAACAACCTGTGCTTTGTTGAGCGAGGATGTGACCCATCCTCCTCTGCCAGATGTTGTACTCATTTCTTTTTAGCATAGGTGGTTTAAAAAGTGAGCCGATGTTGTTTTTATCATCCTGAGATTGTGACGTCATTCTTGTTGTTTTACAGACACTGAGAAATCAACTTTAATGGTGATTAATCTTTGCTCTGTTTTTCAACGGACGAACAAACGATCAGTATCAACTGTTATGAGCTGAACTATTTACGTCAAAATGATTGTTAAATCAAATTTGACTGTCCAAGCTCTGATACCAATTGTTGGATCTGAGTTTCTTTTTGATTGTATTTTCGTTTGTAATTAAGATGGAAATGAAAGAGTTGTGCAGCGGAAATAAGATGAAAGCAAACTTTGCATACAATCAAACGAGAGTAATACTTTTATCAAACATCTTTTCACAAAGAACCGAATGATTGAATTTGTTTCAACAACGATTACAATGATTGATGTAAGAATGCAAACTCCCCCTCAGCCAGAGCTCAGTAGTTTGTTCGTGCAAAGAAGACGATTGATCAAAAGAGCTGATAGAACAGTACAAAGTACTGAACTATTTATAGGCACTTGCAAACCACTGAGCATCTTAGCTGACGTCACCATGAAAGTGACATCTAACCTCGTAACAAACTCTAACTACTGATCTATAAACACTGATGTACTAAACTACTGCTATTACATTACATTACATAAAAGACACTTAAACTGCTGCTGCATCCTTCCACTGCTGTGAACCCAGCAGTGCTTGTCCGGATCAGCAGTACTTGTCCCAAAGCAGTAGATTGAGTCAACAGAGCTTTGGTCTTCCATCAGTCTTTGACATTGGTCAGTAGATATGAAGCGGCAGTTGTAGGTCAGCACTTAGTATGATCAGCAGATAGGAGGTCAACAGATATGAAAACCACTTTCAAGGGGAGAGATTTGCATGAACCAACTGTAAACGTCTGCTTATTCTGGATCCACTGCTTTGATCTAGTTTTGGCTTTACATTATTTGTTCCTCTGATAGGGTTCAATCCCAACAGCTTATTTTTCATGAGAGAGGGGAGTTTAAAGAGGTGGCGGTGGTTGTTGTTGTAGGTCCTTATAATATCGACATAAACACCTACTCCTTATTCTCTGATGTATAAACAAGTGCAGAATCTATGTTTACACACCACCAAGTAAGAACACAATCAATAACACAAAGATATCACTTCAAATTTCTGTGTGTTGATTTTAGCAGAGTAACAGTACATAAATTCACAATATGTTCTCCAACTCTCCGAGTGTGCTCTCTAAAGAAACATGGTGATAACTGTTGATATTTATACTGCATACTAGCAGTGCCTTACATCAACAAACAAATGTTATCGATAGTCCATCGATAGTCAACAAATCACTTATTGAAGGACACTATCAATAGAGATCAAGTTGATCAACAGTCACTATCGATAGTGACTATCGATAGACAGAATCACATACACTATCGATGAAGATGAATAGTATACTCTATCGATTGTTACCAAACTATTCATAATCATCACTTGAACAACTTACAAAAAGGTTAAACATAAACAAGACACGAATTTATAGATCGAAATACAAATAAGACAAACATAAATACAAGCTACAGACACAAAATGTATCAACAATTATATAGGCGGGGCGATGGTGGTTGTGGTAACCGGCAGTGGTGATGTCATTGGGGGTGGTGTTGGCTGTTTTAATTTAGAGAGAGAGAGAGAGAGAGAGAGAGAGTTTAAAGAAGCAGTAAATGAGCATTGATATATATGTTACTTTTTTTGGTTTTGTTTATTAGTAAACATTTTAAATAAAAGCATGAAATGACCAGAATATCCTTAAGTGAATAGAATTAACTGAAAATTTTGATTGAGATAGTGTTAAAAAACCAAGAGTGTAATGGTTTTTACACATAAAAAGATTGTGACTGTAATCTTTGAAGTTAAAGGACATAAATTACAATCCGATACAAACATGAACGACGAAAAATGTAGTTTACCCCAATTAATACTTATATTAATATTAAATTGTAGATTTTGATAAAAGTATTGTTTTTCTGTTTCATATGTTTATGTATTGACACATAATTACGTAGGTTAGATTAATATAGGCTGATTCTAAACACATCCCCCCCCCCCTCCTGATTATACCCCCCTTGTGAGAGGAAAACTGCCGGTCCCACGCGGGCCCCACCTGTAAGTATGTGAGAGGAGTGGGGTGTAAAAAGTAATTAGGGGGATGTAGAAAGTAGCACCCTTAATATATGGTTCAGAAGACAAGCAAAAAACATGAAATTTCCTAAATATACTACACAATTTCCAAATTTTTACAAGCACATATTGTTCAATACCAAATATTTTAAAGTACAACACTGTTTTAAAGCTTCCAGTATATACCAAGTTTGTGTAGTATCCCTGAAAGCACTCCCCAGAACGTAATCTCAGCAAATATCACGTATAAAAGTGACCCAACTCTTTCAGAGTTCCAAACGTCTATGAAAACATGATCTTGTATCCAGTTTACCTAATACAATAGTAATGTAAATAAAATTAGCTACAAAAGTTATTATTATTTAACGTAAACTTTTTTGTCAAATGATTGTGTTACCAGATTATTATCAGCGCTCTCGTAGTACCATCCATTTACGAATCCTGCCAAAATGCCTTGCGCTCCAAGTACGAAAACCAGCATTGCGTTCATTCCAATCCATTCAAACAGCAAAAACGGAGTTCGTTTACCCCAAACATCAATCTGTGTAAATTCAAATTTGAAATTTCATTGCGAACAATTGAAAAACACGTTTTACTTCGTAAAATACTCCATCTGTTAGATC
>JARYGA010001787.1:0-23671 GCA_030545235.1 Helianthus tuberosus
AATCGAGGTAAAGGAGGTTGGGAATGTCTGGGAGGGTGGAGGGGATGAGGCCGTGGAAGTAGTTTGCAGAGAGGTCGAGGTGAGTGAGATTCCGGCAGGTGGAGATGGTGGGTGGAATATTGGAATTGAGGTTGTTGTTGTGTAAGGAGAGGGTGGAGAGGGAGGGGAGGCGGCAGAGGGTGGTGGGGAAAGGGCCGGAGAGGGAGGCGGAAGGGAGGTGAATTCCGGTGACGGAGTTGGAGTGGGTGCAGGTGATGCCGGTCCAGTTGCAGGGGGTGGGGTGGGCGGGGTTCCAGTCGGAGAGGATGCCGGTGGGGTCGGAGAGGGTGGATTTGGCTTGGAGGAGATCGAGGCCTTCTTGGGTTAATGAGTGGGTGGTCGTTGATACGAGGAGTAAGAGGATGATGGTGATGATGATGGGTGGTGGCATGCTGCCTGGCGACGAAGAAAAGAAAATATGGAAAGGTGTTGCTGGCTGGTGTTTATTATTCAAAGCTTCACTGTGTGTGTGTGCATGATTAGTTCAACAAAGGCAACTAACAACCTTCTTATTTATGTTTTTTTTTTTGAACGGTCAAAATAAAATCCAATTATTTAAATATTTATGTCTTCTTCTCATTTTAAATTGCCAATTTTCATTTTTTATTACATAAAATAAATAAAAATATTAATAATAATATATTAAATTTTATACCCTTTTTTTGACAAAACATTCCAATTTTTAAATATTTCTATACCGTTATTGAATGTAATACAAAATCCATAATTTATTTAACTTGATATATTTAACAATATATCTTCGACAAGATATTAGTTATTACAATCTAATGCACGTTGGCCTCGGTACTCATTTATTTTTTTATTTTTTTTGAATGGCCAACAAATCAATCCCGAGCACTCTCGGGGCACCCACTTGACAAACAAGTACTCCGAGAGTAAAACCGAGTCGTCCACCACCAATTCCGGGGAAAACCTGGTAACCCACCCGCCCGTAGGCACAACGGTAAATTACCAGTAAAACTCGTTTGGCTCAAGGATCGAACTCAGGTTTCCCTAGGTCTCCTATTACTGCCCACCAGTGTCTCACTCATTTTTTTTGTACCAAATGGGAATTGAACTTGAGTCTTCAAAGAAGAACTCAAACCCTCCTACCATTTGAGGTAGAGGTCATTGGCGGTACTCATTTCTTATTAGGGTGAAGGGGATGCACCTCTCATGAGATGGGGGGAAATTTCATCACTCGATCTTGATTTGCAATGTCAATTTCTCTCTCATACACCACTCTTGCCTCAAAACACACGAGGTGGTTTCACCTAAAAATTTTTTTTTTAAATCATGATTGATTGAATACTAGTGGGCCCCATCTTTATCCCCTCTCCCACACCTTCCCCGCATGCATCAACAACTCACCGCAAAAAGCCTTCCCGCGCGGCATTCTGGTGATGGCGGCACTCTCCCCGTGCGGCAATTCCCCTCACCGCATGCTTTGCCGCGTCGACCACGTATACCTTTAGATTGGATTTGCATGTATATATATATAGTGGGTATCAAGTATGCATGTGTTTATGTTCTTTATGTCCTTGGAAAAAAAAATACTCACCCGATGCTCATTGTTTGAACCCGACCTTAAGTGCCCGACTTTAATTGTCAACAAACAGTTTTATACTTTTAATAACTTTAATTTTCTAACATGTTTGACATATTATTTGTTATAATTTGTATAACTATACAAAATATAATATATTCATTTTTAGTGAGAGTAAATAGGTGTGGGTTGTTAAACATGTATTCAGGGCCGTCTCCGAAAATCCTTAAGAATTTTTGGGCCCTGTGCGATTAGAAAAAATGGGCCCCTGAATATAAACACATAATAATAATAATAATAAAAAGTTAATGTAGCAAAATGACCTGTGTTAAATAGTTAAACGAAGCATGAGATTCTCCATTTGTATTCGACCAATGAATTAATTGTCAGGATCCAACCACATTTTCTATATCTCAAATTCCATGATCAACAGCCAAAATTTTAATATGCACATCTCATGCTTTAATCAAAATGTATGTTTCGAGTATTATCCAAAAAATCGGTATGAAGTTAAGCACAATTAGTTTCAAAATTGTTAAGAAAGCTTATCAGTTAGCACAATTATCCATGTTCAAAGAGTGAATACATAACTCAAATTAGCATGAATTAAAAAACAATAAATCCAAGTTTTTGTGTAACAATTTCAACACCTTCTACACAAACAAAAAATAACTAACATTTAAATCCTTTAAGCAAAAATAACTTTAATGCGTAAACATATCGAAGTTAATTTGACGACACAAATCTTTTCATATGCAAAGAAAAAAATAAAACTAGAAATTGGATTCTAATACTTTAAACTGTAAATTGTTAAATGAGAAATAATAATTGAAAAAAAAAAACTTACAAATTTAAACAAGAAAATGTGTAAAGCATTTATGTGAATGGTTAAACGAAGAAAAAAAACCTTTCAGATTTATGAAGGGCCAAATTTAAATGTGAAGAAATATTATATTCAAAGACTAAAAGATAAAGCTTGCAGGAAACAATACATGAAGGAAACAAAAAAAAAACATAAATCAAAACTGATTATGAGAATCAAATAGGAGACCACTAGTAACATATACAAGGGGGGAATCCGGTGGGCTAAAGAATGATTTAGTATATCATTTTCTACCATAAATTTATTTATAAAACATAAACATATTTCTAAACAATTTTGGGCCCCCAATATTATTGGGCCCTATGCGGTAGCACCTCCCGTACAGGCCCAAGACCGGCCCTACATGTATTAGCAATATTATATTCGTCCAAAACCCAAATATTTTTAAGACTAATCTCACATTCAATCTGGTCCTTTTACCAAGGCAAATCTCTAATCTAAACTTAAAGTTTACACTAATTATTTCTGACTCTATATATATAACTAATAAATTGACTAGTGATTATTGTATGGGGAGATGCATAGTATTTTTTTTACATATATATGGAGACTTTAAATTAAACTAGTAAAAAGCAGATGGATAAAGCCAACTAGTAACGACGCTTTTCTTTCCTTTATTAAATTCATATAATAATATTAAATTATTAATCTAATTGTATAAACCAGATCATTTTATATGATATATATGGTTACCAAGGGGTTGTTTATTTAGCTCTTAATGAGGCTCTTAATGGTTCAGACTTCTTACTGGTTCAGCACTTAATGGTTCAGACTGTTTGTTTCACAAGCAGATGTCTAAATGGTTCAGACTTATGCCGCTGAATGGTTAAGATTTATACAGAGTCTGAATGGTTAAGACCTCTAATTTGAATTGGTCAGACATTTGTCTTTGAACGGTTAAGCATTATGTGGAGAGTTCAAATGAGAATAATTAAAAATTAAGAATAAAAAGAATAAATGATACAAAGGTAATTTGAACAAATCATTTAATGAGTGTATTATTTATTTTTGTTATTCAAATTAATAAACTCTAATCATTTAATGAGCATATCTTATAAAATAGTTGTGCACCTTACACAATAAAAACAATCCTGCACATCATCTTACATTTTCAACGTTTCCTACACCATTAAAACAATATTTTGGTATAGGATACAGAATGTGTAGGACTTAAATACTTTTAAATAATTTTGCGACTCATAATAAAATATGTGTAGGACACAAAATTTTTAAATAATTTTGTCACTTCTAATAAAATTTGTGTATGAGCCAATACATTAATGATGGTGAAGGAGAAATTTATGGTTGCATTAATAAGAATTGAGTAACTCTTCAAAATATTTATTAATATTCTACATCAAAATGTCTATACTACCCTTAGTAATAAAAACATTAATTAAAAGTTAACAAAAATGATATCTTGATTCACAACCATTGATCAAAAAAATATATGGTCTATATTAATTCATTTTTTCTTCTTTTAAAAAGATTCTTCTCAAATGATCCTCCCCCTATATATATATATATATATATATATATATAGTGGAGAGTTCAAATGAGAAGAAATCAAAAATTAAGAATAAAAGGAATAAATGTTACAAAGGTAATTTAAACCGGTCATTTAATTAGTCTATCATTTATTTTTGCTATTCTAATTAATGAACTTTAATCATTTAATTAGTATATCATATAAAATAGTTGTGCACATTACACAATAAAAGCATTTTTGCACACGATCCTACATATTCAACGTTTCGTACACCATAAAAATAATGTTATGGTGTAGGGTACAGAATGTGTAGGATCACAACACTTTTAAATAATTTTGTGAATCATAATAAAATGTGTCTAGGACACAACACTTTAAAATATTTTGTCACTCCTAATAAAATTGATGTAGGACCCAACACATTAATGGTGATGAATGAAAAAATTATATTGGCATTAATGAGATTTGAGTAACCGTTTATAACATTTATTAGGATTATACATTAAACTGTCTATCCTACCCTTATTAATTAAAGATTAATTAAAACTGGACAAAAATGATATCTTGATTCACAACCATTGATCAAAAAAATATAGGGTCTAGATTAATTTAGTTTTCTTCTTGTAAGAAGATTCTTCTCAAATGAACCTTCCCCTATATAAGCATTATACAGGCTCTTAATGGTTCAAACCTCTTACTGGTTTAGCACTTAATGGTTTAGACATCTTACTGGTTCAACACTTAACCATTTATCAATTCAGATGTTGCCAAACAACACCTAACTATTTTAATGAATGAAAATCAAATATCAACTGTAGGGCTAGCTTATTTTGTAGCTCTGTCTCTTGAAGGAGGTCCAGTTCAATATTTGAGCATGGAGTAATGTTAGGATATTTTAAGACACTCGTCCAAAACTAAATAGATAAAATAATAATAATAATAATAATAATAATAATAATAATAATAATAATAATAATAATAATACTTGTTTGGTGTAAGGTTCTATTTGTTCTAACTGTAGGAAATCAATATTCCTTGCTCTATAGGGTGTGGTCATGATCCTTATGACCACCATGACCCTCAATCTCAGCGCCGTGTCATCACTCTCTAATTCACCATCTAAAACCACTATCCTAAGGGTATGGTCATGACCCAAACCACCATCCACTTTTTTTTGTGAAATATATTTTATTTGTTTTAAATAAACAACAAATAAAATCAAATAAGTTTTAGTAATAAACTACATAACATTCAAATTAATAAGAAAAATAGCATCCAAATTTAAACTACATTATTATAAATTAAGAAAAGAAAATTACTCGTCGTTGTTAACCCGACCAAATTGCCAAACATGTTCAATCAAATCCGAACGAAGATGGTTATGCGTAGTCTCGTTGTATAACGCCCGTATGTTAGATTCTTGTTTCCCTTCATCAACTGGTACAACATTCTCATGAATGTCGTTAGGATCATATTCACATATGGGGAATTGCCGACGTACACTTTTGTAAAGTGGTAAATCCCCTTTTACTTGTAGCATCCCATCTTAATGTGAAAAACGGGTCATAATTAGCCAAATCGTTGGCTATACGTAAGAAAAGACGACGACTCATTCGAAAACAATGCCTGAACATTTCATCCGTGTGTACCAGGTTTTCGGCAAAGTAATCGGCCATCAACCTATCGTGGGCACCTATTTATTTTACAAAAATATAAATTACACTAAGATATAAACGACACTTCAAAAAAATATAATGCACCAAAAAATTACCTTCACATTCCCTATTTAAACATTGTTGTTGTGTTCTCCGTTTGGACGAGGCTTCTTCCTCCTCTATAATTATTTGTGTCGTTTCCATAACCGGTTTTTTCTTTTTCTTTGCTACTGTAGGTACAAATAATATAACCGGTTTATGTTAAAAAAAATTATGATTTGCAAGGCAATTAAACAAATGGATAATTCAAGAGTAATTTCTTAGACTAGTCAATATCTAATTGCCCTATATACAAACAGATGATTGTTAGTATACCTTTCACTCCACTTGGTACAACTCTTAGTGCTGCAATCCTTTTTCATCCACATGTTGGTTCCATATTTGCCTAGTCTACTAGAGTATATTACGTGTGTTTTACACATACAAGAGGAGCCCTTGGTCTTTATCTTTTACTAGTAAAAGATTAATAGTGCAAGAATCTACGGTGGGCATAGGAATAACAGACATGTTAACCAGCACAGTATGATACAACAGAAGCGAAAAAAAAATACATCTTAAATCCCCAAACTTGTTAACTTAAACTCTAAGCCAATTTTCCCAGGTTATTGCCTCACCTTTTGACCGCTTCTCATCCACAAATAACTCATCACTTTAATCTCTTTTATAAGATCTGTCACCATCACACAGATCTGATTAAAGGTTACGTTGTTCTTGCACTTTGAATATTAGTCGTTTCTTTTAATATAAAATTTCCATAATTTTCTTTGTCATCATGATTTTATCATGTGCATGTAGTTTCAACATTTAAAATTTATGTGATAATGACTTGAGTTCAATTCAAGTGAAAATTATATTATATACCACAACAAAAACGGAGAAGGAATAGAATCGGCTGATTGCTTGTGATTCAAAGAAGCCGCATGTTTAAATTAAACTCAAAGAAATAACAACAAACCTGCTATACTTGTGAGTTGTTGTTGTTCGTATTGCCGGTATTGTTACTGTTGTTGCCGTGCTGTTATGAAGGGTTAGGGTTTGTGTTTGATAGGAGGGGATGATGAAGGAATAGAAAAAAAGGGAAAATCTATTTATATATTTATTGTTTCCATTGCTAGAAAATAGAAAAAATGGGTCGTGGTTGCCGTGGTTTAATCCACGCGCACCACGACATGATCCTCCAAGGGGGTGGTGTAGGTGTAAATTATGTTCCTACGTGGCGATTAATGACCCAATCCATGCCCCCCACACCCTATAGCCTTAGAATGATAGACAAAACAGTATATGGTACAATACTGGAGGAATTTACAGAACTAATTATGTAGACTAAATCAATTCTAGCTAACAGAATATGCACACAAAATTATGATATACATGCCAATAATATCTTCTGATATTATCGGCTAACAGTCCCCCGTAGTTTGAGCCGCAGAAGAGCGGAGGCATAAACTGGACCAAAAACGTTGAAATAGATGCTATGGTAACCCTTTTGTGAAAATATCCGCATATTGATAATCAGACGGGACGTGAAGAACTTTGATGGTTCCAAGGCGGACTTTCTCTCGAACAAAATGTATATCCAGCTCGATGTGTTTAGTTCTTTGATGTTGCACAAGATTTTCTGCCAAATAGAATGCAGAAATGTTATCACAGTAAACGATTGAGGCATGTCTAACTGGGAGATGTAGTTCGAGCAAAAGGTTATGAATCCAGCTAAGTTCTGAGACTGTGTTGGCAACTCCCCGATATTCGGCTTCGACACTAGACCGGGAGATTGTAGGTTGACGTTTCGATGACCAAGATATTAAGTTATTGCCCATATACACGTAATATCCGGAGGTCGATCGACGAGAGTCGGGACACCCGCCCCAATCTGCATCTGAATAGGCCGTCAATTTAGTAGAGGAAGAGGGTGTGATTAGGAGACCTTGCGTGAGAGTGCCCTTAATGTATCAAAGAATCCGTTTGAGCAACTGAAAATGTGGTTCACGAGGTGCATGCATGAAGAGGCATACCTGTTGAACCGCGTATGAAATATCCGGGCGGGTGATGGTAATGTATTGTAAGGCACCAGCTAGGCTGCGATTTAAAGAGTCATCCGAAAACAGTGCACCAGCCGTGGCACTAAGCTTGGAGCCAACTTCCACTAGGGTGCTCGCGGGTTTACAATTTGACATTTTCGCACGTGATAAGATGTCCTTAGCATAGGTTGATTGAGATAGAAAAATACCATGTTTTTTTGTTTTTCAACTGCTATGCCTAGGAAGTGATGTAAAGGACCGAGATCATTCATCTTAAATTCAGTGGACAGAGAGTTGATGATGCATTTTAGTAAAGAGACACTTGAGGCAGTGAGAATGATGTCGTGTACGTATAAAAGCAAGTATGCCATTTGATCACCTTTTTTTGTAGATAAATAGAGAGCTGTCACATACACTACTATTATGACCACATTTAGATATATACCCTGCAAATCGTTGATACCAAGCGCATGGAGCTTGCTTTAGACCATAAAGGGATTTATTAAGTTTGCAAACATGTTTCGGATGTGAGGCAGAGGTAAAACCTGGAGGCTGAAACATATAAATCGTTTCCTTCAAGTGGCCATGCAAAAATGCATTTTTGACATCAAGTTGATGTATGTGCCAGGCTCTGGATGTTGCAAGACTTAAAACTATGTGGATGGTGGTGGGTTTAACCACGGGGCTAAATGTATCATCATAGTCAATACCAACGGTTTGACTTTTTGTCGCAGCCCCCATCCCCACCCCGGGAGCGGGCGCCACGAGCACGAGCCGGTGGTATCGGTGTTTATTAATTTGGCAGGGGAATTTAAAACATCAGGATCGTAGTTAGGAAATAAATTCAGAGTTTGCAAAACACCACACTATTGTATTAAACATCAGGTAGTGTACCTCTTAAAAGTATGTTTGATTCCATCTGGTAAAGACATTTTTGTCGCAGCCAAGGCTCTCTTTTCAGCTTCGTACATTTTCTTTTCAACATCTTGCATATTAACGTAGGCGGTGACACGTTGTCTGCCTTCAAAGTCGTGTGTTGGGTTCACGTACCCATCTTGAATACAAATCCACATACGTGTGTCTTGAGAATTAATAAATGACTGAAATCTGTCTTTCCAAGTGAGGTAATTTTCCACTTTCATCATTTTAGGCAGTTTATTCATAGTACCAACCTCGTGCTCCATCCTCAGGAGTTCATTAAGATTAGACATATTCGACATCCTGAACTCAGCATATACACAATATTCTTAAGTTCACAAAACCTGAAACTTCCCAAGTGATCAACTCACAACCTCTGAAATAAAAACTCAAATTCGGACTAGAAATATTGATTAATTCAGAATTTTGGAAAAGTTTGATTTAAATACGGAACAATCTATAACTCGAAAACTGATATTATATTGGAACACCATGAAACCCGGACAATTAAAGTCGGACAAGTAATAAATTGGAACACTTGGATTAATAAATTTGGAATACTTGATAAAAAGCTCGGACTCTTATAAATTTGAACACTTGCACTTGAATTAATTAATGTCAACCTTGGACAAAACAATTAATTCCCTGACACTTGGTTTTAAATTCAAACTCGGAAAGGATGTACTTGTGGAAATCCGTAAACTGTGATATAACATCGGAGGAAATATATTGATATTAAACTCGGAGGAATTTAAATATTAAATCCAGAACACTATAAAAAGCCGGACACCCACTTGAATTTAAAATCAACCTCGAATTGAACAAATAATTCCCTGACACACTTGATATTAAATCAGAAAATTTTTAAAAAGCGCACACTTATAATCGCTGATGAAATCTGGACTCTCCAAGTCAAAAACACAGAAAATTGTAAAAGCTCGGACAACTTGTATAACTCTATCCCCAGAACAAATTGTGACAACTGTCAAAATTGCATGTGTCCGTACAATTAATTAATATTGATTTATGCTTAATGACTGTGCTTATTTACAACTGCTGACTTAAACTGTTTTCTGATTCCTGTATCATGCATACATGTGCATCACATTTCATATTGTCACATCATTTATTACATACAAACCTTAGTGACATACATGATGCACAAAACACGGTTAGCACAGTTAGCGGATAACTCAGAAACATGCTGACAATGTCAGTACATAGTCAGACAATGTTTTGAGACCCCGTAAGGGCCAGAGACAAGGTACTACACTAGTATGGAGTGTAGGGAAGTAAGAACCATAAGACTGCGTCACTAGGTGATAGTTTAAGTGCCAGAAAGTGCCTAAAACCCACTCTAAGTGCAGAATTCTGCATTAACCAACAAAATTCAGCATTTTAACATGCTAGTAATGTGCAAAAACATGGCAAAATGGTCATGTATGCTTTCCTAAGTGTCGGGAATTAAAAGTGTCACAAAAAGTTTCATAAAGGACACTATACGGTATAACTAGACACTTTAACGAATCGGTATCTAACCGAACAACCGGACATTACCCGGAACACTAAAATATTGTTAAAAACATTGTTTTACTTTTTTTGAGCTAATTATGGTCCCCGGACACCCTAACATACTACCTAATGCAAGATATACACATAAACACTAGACATAACATTTAACCTTCCACTAATTACCTACTTTACCATTCAAGTTACATTTTAACCCCTCCCCCCTCACAATTTACGGCTCACATAAGGTGGCCCCACTCAAGATTGCTTCAAATCTTCACTAATCTTCCATAATCTTTCCTTGGGATTTGGCAAAGATGTGTATGTACTTGTGAAGACACAATGACCATTGGTTAATAAGGATTAGGGAATTATAAGAACATGATCATCTCACTCATCACCTTCATCACACCTCTCTTCCTCTTTCCCCCTTGTTCTCGGCCGATCATAGCTCCAAACACCCCCATAAATTTCGATCATCAATCATCCACTCCAAGGTTATCTCAAGGTGCACAAGGGTGAATAAGAAGGCGTGGAACTCTTGGATCATCAAGGACCTCCTTTGTTTGCTTTTATCCACTTCATCTTCACCATTGTTCTTCCCTAGCTTGAAGCTAGTAGTAAGACTCTTTTGATCTTTGTTTACTTCATATTTTTAGTGGTTAAAGGATATATTATGTTGATTTACACAAGAACACTAAAGAACATACACTTGAATCTTGAAACATAAAGCTAACATATGATGAAATATGGATAGAATGATGTTGTTAGTGTGTGTATAATGCTTGATTGTGATTTCTAGAGATATTGATGTTGATCATTACATGGAACTTGCTAGATTATGAGAGAGTAGGACGAGTCATCAAGGTTCGAGTTTCACCCCTAACTTAGCGACTACATTCCTGTTTGTGTGATGAAATCACGAGATAGATAAGGAGATATGCATCGAAGTATGGATTTCACTCCTATTTCAACGCAATTCCTCTTGTTTGTAGAAAAAGTATCAATTCGAACGAGTAATCTGGTCGAGAGTTTGCGGTTTTCACACCTAATCTTAACCAGATCATCTGTTTGTGTGTGTAATCAGCCTTAGGAAAGGCTTACGCAGAACTGTAGTATGCGATGTTCGCGCAAGAGTGTGGTGTATAGCGAGTTCGAGCGAGAAATAGCGAGTAAGCTTGTACAAAACCCCTGCTGGGCATGCACAAGTTGGTCTGTTGGTACTTAGACTATAGTCTAGGTCGTTTCTAAGACATCGACCCGGACTAGGTGTTGGTGCATGCGTCTGTCGACTTCGTCTTGTATCAAGTCTTACATTGTATTAGATTAATCAGGGCTCGGAAAACGAGAAAATAGGTCAAAGGGCTAGTTCAAGCGAAATCACTTAGTGTAATTCCGCTTGAAAGTGTCACATGGTTTCAAGCGGAATCACTTGGTTAATTTCGCTTGAACCTTATTTCGCTTCAATGTAATTCCGCTTGAAGCATGTTCAAGCGGAATCACCTGCCCTAAATATAGTTGATACCTGATTTCATTTGAGGAGTTGATGTATGTGTGTTTTCCGACGGCGAAGCTCTGTCGAAGTGTCGTCTTGCTGTAAAACTGTTCCAGATCAATATAAACGACAGTTAAAAGTGATATCTAGCTGAATTCAACTCATTATGTCTGTTTCCACCTTTTATATTAAGTAGAACACATCTGATCGACTCATTTCGGGTCCGACAACGATCCTATAAGTGGTATCAGAGCTCAGGAGGAGGAGTTCTGCAGATTTCAACTTGATTTCATCTCATTTACTTACTTCTACACCTTCTTTTATCAATTGAACAACCTTTCACGGTTAAAATGGCCTGAATTTTTCACAACATAAGCAAAATACTATTTTAACAAAGCCTTGAGAGAATTAGACCAAAATTCAGCTTAAAAATGACAAAAATGGACCAAAATTCTAATTCCGCTTGAACGAATAGTTTAATTCCGCTTGAAAAGTTAAGGCCATTTCAAGTGAAATAACCAGTTCCGCTTGAAAAGTATTATTCCGCTTGAAACATCACAAGCGAAATCAGTGATTCCGCTTCAGTGTGGTATTCCGCTTGAAATTTCAAACGGAGTTACTTATTCCGCTTGAAAAAGTCTGATTCCGCTCGAAATCTTAATTTCGCTTGAAGTTGTTTGCAGGTAATATCGCTTGAAAGTTAATCTCGCTTGGAAGTAATCCCGTTTGAAACCTAATCTCGCTTGAAAGTGTTTGTCTTGATAAACGTGATACCGAATCATGAGTGAAGAATTTTACAACACATTTGCAACATCCCCGACTACTCCGGCTACTATTGCTCAAAACATGAACTTGGAAAACGAGGCTGGAACTACACAAAAACCCCCGAAACTAATGAGCATTGAGGAGTATTACGGTTGGAAAGATCAGTTTGAGAACTGGGTTCAAGCTAATCACTTGAGATCTTGGGAATGTATTTTGAAAAAAATATGTACTACCACGTACTGATCTGCAAGTTGAAAAAGAAATCTCAGAATTCACTGATAAAGAACGAGATATGTACAGAGCTGAAAAGATGACATTTTTGTATTGCTTCAACATGACAAAACTTCAAAATCAATTTGGGATGCTCTTAAAATCAAATTTGAGGGAAGTGTGAAGATGATCAAAAGTAAAAAGGCACTGCTTAAGAAAGAATTTGATTTATTCACAAGTCTGCCAGGAGAAGATACAAAGAAATTAATTGAAAGATATTGCCACTTAGTGCGTTCTATGTCGTTGTTAAGCATAACCAAAGACCGAGATGAATGGGTCGACAAATTAGCTGATGCTTTACCTCAGAAAGAATGGGGTACTTTTTGATGATCTTAAAGAACACCGGAGTTTATGATGGTTTGACGATTTCTCAGTTTATCGAGAAGATTGAGAGTCAAGATCTTGAACAACAAAAGATTGCGAGGATGAGTAATCCGAGTGGTCAATAAGATGTGAAAATGTATTACAAAGGAAATGTTCAAGAAGTTGAAAGAAGTCCAAAAATTCAAACTGCTTTTAGTGCTGGAGAGTCATCTGGAAATGTTGATCCAAGTCCAAACAGTAGCAGTGGATTTTCTTCATATCCAAGTGTTAATCCGAAGAGTTCAACTTCATGCTTTCATTCTCAAAGTTCAAAAAATGGAAATGGTTGTGTGATACAGTGCAACATTGCATTGAATCTTCCAGATGGTCAAAGTTTTTCTGAAGAAATTGCAAAAGATCACATGGCGTTACTTGCAACTGTACTACAATCCTATGAAGGTTTGATTGCAGGGAGGATCGGAAATCCTATGCTGACGAAAGAGGATTACGATCAGATAGATGCTGAAGAGATGGAGCTTATGGACATCAAATGGTGTCTAGCTAGTGTCTTGAGAAGAGCTAAAAAGTTCAAAATGATTACAGGAAGAAATGATTTCTTGGATGCACATGTTTCTACTTTGGGTTTTGACAAATCTAAAGTTACTTGTTTTCGATGCAGGGAGAAAGGTCACTTCAAAAGAGAATGCAAAAATCAAGAGGCTAGTGGAGCAAATAATCCTTTTGGAAAAGATGATTATTATCGGAAAGCCATATATCAACAAGTTGCTCATCAACCATATCAACAAAAAGAAACACCAACTGCTCATGGGAAAATGATCGAGGATGCAAATAAGAGAGCTTATTATGGTATCATTGATCAAGATGATGAAAAAGTGGCAGAAGGTTTCAGCTGGGATAAATATATTCCACCTGATTCAAAAGTTGTAGCTATGATCGCAGAAATAGTTCAAAAGCCTGATTTGTTTACGGAATGGATGAAAATATTTGAAAGAAATGATTCGAGCCAAAAAGAAGAGTCTGTTTCATCCGATGAAAGTTCAGAAAGAGCAACTGTTTTTTATCAAACTCCTTCTGATTCTGGTTCTTCAGATGATAGTTCTGAAAATACAATAGATTTTGATCAATCACCAACTGATGACAGTGGTGATGATGAGGAAGAAAGACATATTAATGTTGCAAAAACTCATTTATCTCCTGAAAGTTTTCAATTTTATTTTGCAGATCGCTTGGAGAAGCTGGAGGAGAGACGAGCAGCAAAAGAACAAAAGAAAATGAAGAGTGAAAGTGTTGCTAAAAAAGAAGAGACTGTTCAAAATGAAGAAGTTAAAGCTGAGAAGGTGATTGAAGCTGATAAAGTGATTGAGGTTGAGAAAGTCATCGAAGTTGAAAAGATTGTGGAAGTCATCATGCCTTGCTCAAAGTGTTTGGAATCTTGCAAGCAATGTGCAGAAAAAGATGAGAAATTGGTTGAGCTTGAAAAGATGAAAGAACAATTATTGTTCAATCTCAATTATGTGAAAGAGTCGTATGGTGTGCTAAATAGAACAGTAACTGGTCTACAAAAGACTAATTCAGAAAGAGAAGATGCATTAACCATGATGAATGCTGTGATGATGACAAAGCAAAAGGCAATTAATCATTACATTGAAGAATGTGCAAAGTTGCAGCAAGAGTTGGAGACAAAAAAGATTGAGAATGAGAGAATCAGACGTTTATTACAGAGTTATTCTAGTTCTGATTATCTCATTGATAGAATTTATCCAACTGTTGCAGGTTTTAAAGCATTTCAAGATGATAAAAAGCCAAAGAAGAAGGATACTGGTAAGAAACAGAGTGTTAGTTATAACAAGTGTCCGCCTCCGATTTGGGAAGGGTATTCTCCTAGAAAACCGAATGAGGAGCAAGTCGAAAAGGCAGTCAATATAAAGTTAAAGTCCGATATAACCGATGAATTACCAGAAAACATTGACGTCGTTTTTACATCGTCTGATACTGATCATGAGTCCGAATTAATAAAAAAGTGGTCGATCAGGTGTTGGATACAGATGAGGAGTCGGAGTTAAAGTCTGAGTCAAAGTCGGAGTCTGGGTGTTCAAGTTCGTCCATTAAAAGTTCGAGTTCGTCGGTCAACAGTCAAAAGTCATCGGTTAAACGGGTGTACAATAAAGAATTCCTGTAATCAAAATCTAATTTGAATGACGAAGCAATCAAAGTGGCATATACATTGATTGATTCAGACAAATTATATTCTGATGAGGAATTTCCAATAAGAAGTGTTCAAGTTGAAAAGATCAAAAAGGTTTTTAAACTAACAGAAATCAATATTTCTGAAATAAAAGATGTAAATCTTAATAAGAAACCTAAAAAATACACTTCAAGAGATCAACAACGTTTAAACAAGAAAAAAAGGTTACGGTTCTGGTTTTCAAAAGAAACCAAACCATAACGGTAATTTCAAAAAGAAAGGTCTTGGATTTATTCCACCAGAAAATTATAAAATGAAAAATATGTCCGAGATTTTAAATCAAAAATGACATTTGTTTTAGGGACAAGCTCGGAAGAAGAAGAAGCAAAAAGCCCGTCCTGGAAACAATCAAACAGAGAATTCCTTGCCAAGAAGCAAGAGAATGTGAAGAATGGAGCTAATCAAAGAAAGGAGACAAGAATCTGTTACAAATGCAATGAAGCTGGTCACATTGCATGGAACTGTTCTCAAACGACAAAAACAAATCAGGAAGTCTCTAAAAAACTCAAAGAAAAAATTGTTGAGGAAATTAAACCACCAACTGAAAAATTCAAAATTTTTGAAAAATCAACATATGAAGTTGGTGAGTGTTCAAAGACTCATTTTTACAAAAAGAGAGCTAAGGACAACCAAATGTGGGTTGTTAAAAAGTTTGATGTGAAATCTGGCAATGAATCTGATTCCACAAAGTCAGATGAACCACAGGTTGAGGTTAAAAAGGAAAACTCAGTGCCTCCAGTGGATGATGTTAATTTTCCACCATTGAGGGCTGAAAATTTTAAATCAAAGGTTGGGAAAGTAGATCTCTCGAATCAGTTCTATTATGAGAAGAAAGAATTTGATGTCGAGAAAGCGTTTAATGGAAATGTGAAAAAGATTTTTGGAAAATTGGTTGAGGGTAAAGTGAAAGGGGTAAAAGAATTCTATAAAACAAAGAAGGCAACATACACCCTGACTGGAAGTGAACTTGATAAGCTTACATCCAAGCTTGCTGAGGCTTGGATGTCTGTGTTTAATATGTAAAATCTGGATTTGCCGGAGCTCCCAAGTTGGTAATCGTGGAGCATGAATCGGCATCATTCTTATATTGTTTTGAAAAATTGAAAATTAGTCACTAGTATGACTTGCCGGAGCTCCCAGGTTGGTAAGTGTGGAGCAGGAATCGGCACATTTCTTGAGAAATTTATGAAAGTGATTTCGACTTACAAGTGGTAAATCAGGGACATTAAGTTGTACTTGATTTTCTACAAATGATTGAGAAAAACAATGTGATGAACCCTTAATCTACAAGTGGTAACTCTAACAAAACTTATTTTCCGGAAAAACCATTTGATTAAAACAAACTTAAGTGTTTTGAAATCAATGGGAAAATAGTTTGTTGTGAGGGGGAGTTCTGATTGTTTATGCCAAGTGGATGGCGATTTGAAGCGATTCGATATCGGTTGTCAATTTACTTGTATAGTTTGTTTTCAAATTTCGTTAAATGTGTTTGCATTTTAGGGGGAGAAAGTATTTTGAAAATCCAAAAATATTTGAAAATTTGAAAAGGACAAAAACATTTAGCCATCGCAAGGTTAAAATGTTCCATGCTCGGAGATGCGAGAAAGGCGCCGGATTTTTTGTATCCCATTTAGCCATCGCAAGGTTAAGAACGTCCTCGTCGCTATTCCCACTAGGACGATTGTTGTAAATTGGGATATAATACCCGCAAAATCATTCACGGTCTTGTTCATTTTGTCACACCCTGCTAGTTGCGGAAGCGTGTTGCGTGTGACGTAAGAAAGGTAATCATTGCATCCGATCATGTATCACCGGCTCAAGACTTGTTTCCTGAAATACATGTAGTTTTAAAAAGTCAACAAAAGTTGAGCGAGTTCATGCGGTTTTTGTTATCATATGTAATCGTAGTATTCATGAAAATGAAATCTTGTAATCGTAGTATTCATGAAAATGAAATCCTGTAATCGTAGTATTCATGAAAATGAAATCTTGGTATCGTAGTATTCATGAAAATGAAATATTGTAATCATGGTATGTTCTGATTCATTCATGGAGTCTGTTAAGGATCTATCAGTGGGTAGCGAGCCCCCTGACATAATGTACCATAAGTAAATAACCAAACCGAGAACACTTTGTTATCATTTGGGATCACAAAAGCACTCCACGGTTAACAACTAGGAGTGGGGCGTGCCTCAAGCCCAATAGATCTACACCTTTTGCACCTTGGTCACTAAGTGATTAATGGTTACTAATGTTATCATCCTACTTATGCACATTGATCATGTTATCTACTACTCCGTAACTAACATACCAATAGTTTTAGCATGTATTTCCCCTCGATGTTTTTGAAAACAAAACATTGAAATCAGTGAAAGGAGGGACATGAACTCACAAGTTTGCGTTCCGTGTATTATGATATCGAAGTGAGCGTCCGTACGTGTCAATAACCTACATGTGTACTAATCTCGTTAGACACTAGGTCTTTCGGACCTCGTACAAGTTGTTCATCTTGAATTCTTTATTATGTTCTCGTTTGTCATCTTTGGAACAACTTTGTATTTTAGAGCGTTGATAGTTTACTCGCTCGATTGTTATGTGTATACATATATTCTATACGTATTGAATTCATAAGCGCATTCCTGTATTCTATGTGTATTGACTTATGTGTGATCGGCTTCGTTCTTCACACGTCCTCGTGCAGTGCACGCATGTCATTGAGCCTTTGCTCATGTCATTGGGCCGAGCCCATGTCATTGGGCCGAGCCCATGTTATCTATGTTATCGTATCTAACCCATGTTTTAATGTTATTGGGCCAAATCCATGTCATTGGGCCGAGCCCATGTTATCTATGTTATTGGGCCTAACCCATGTTTTATTGTTATTGGGCCTAATCCATGTCTTTTATGTTATTGGGCCGAGCCCATGTTATATTGTCATTGGGTCTATCCCATGTCTTTAATATTATTGGGCCGAGCCCATGTTATATTGCCATTGGGCCCTAGCCCATGTATTAAGGAATTTGGGCCTAGCTCATTACCAACTTTGGTAGGCCCAATTCTAACTTCATGAGTCCATTAACATAATCTTGCAATTTTACCAAAACGTTACCAAGTAGTAAACCTTAGATAAGTTCATTTTTCCCATGAAAAATACTTGGTAATTTTTATAGTCTTCGACTTTCCGGATTCTTGTTATTGGTCACTTATATATGTGCTCGTTTTAACGTCCAAAATATGTTATTTTAGACTCGACTTTGTAGTAACTTGTTCACGATGTTGATACGCCCAATTTGTCATCATCAAGTGTTATGTATTTCCGTTTCGACCATTCTATTTAATTGTCCGATTTTACTAGCATTTCTAGGACCATGTAGGAACATGTATGTATATTTATTTTGATCACCCTATAGGTATCTAATACATACACATATATAGCACACATCACATGCACTTAGCAAGTTTCCAAAAATATATAATTTTTCTTACCAAAAATTATATTTACACATTGTTATATTTTTACCCATTTATTTTTGTAAAAATATAAGTTTAAGTTCATAAGAACTTCTTGAATATTTAAACTTAAATATTCTCATCAAAGTTTCCATAATGACGTTTAAGACCACTAATCGCGTTTAACCTTGTTAATCACCCTTTAATCCCTTCTTTAATCGCGATTAGATTTTTAGAAAAATTCACCATAGTTTCCCCTAAACTATGACGTTTCCCACGTTGTAAAAACGCGTTTAAATCATAATCACAATCAATTTTCCAAAACAAGTTTCAATGTATCAACTTTTTATACATGCTTATATGTTAACATAACTTCCACATTTCATGACCTTTCATAAATCATAATACACTTTTTATACATAAAAAGTTAGACTTTTTAAGATAATTTTCATAATAAACAAGTTGTTTAATTTATCTTGTAAAAACAAAGTTCACTAAACTTCTCAAGATTAAGTTTTAAACCTATTTAAACCATTGTTTCTTTATGTAATCCAAAAATTATATGATTAGTTCATGAAATGAGTATGATGATCTTTCTTGATGTAAACATAACCATGTTTAAATCACATATTTATGTTCATCATGATAAGATGAACACACATATAAAATACTACATGAAACTAACAACATGATCATCATAAATATAACCTTTAACTCACTAATATTAACAAAAATAAGATAATCATCATGAACACATGAACATATTAACACTAGACAACATAAATCAACACATAATATATTCATATTTAGTGTTTATTAGCTTTGTGTTTAGGGTTTTTGATTATGTTAAGCTTTAAATTCAAGATCATCAACTTGTACAATAATAATCTACTAATAATATGAATCACAAATATGGTGTTTAGTAGACTTACAAAGTGCACAAGCTAGATTAGATAATAAGAAGAAAGATAAGCTCCAAAGATGCTCCTAGTGAAGCTCCATGCTTATCCCATGTATAAGTGAGCTTGTAAGGCTTAGATTTAGTGAAAAATATGGTGGTTTATGGTGGATTATGGTGGGTTTAGGAGGTGGTGGTGGTGCCGTGAGCTAAGGGGGGTGAGGGAGTGGGTTTTTGTGTTGCAAAAGTTGTGAAGAAGATTGGTGAGATGATAAAAAAAATGATATTTATGATCTTTTTCACCAACAACTACAATCACTCCCCATACTCTAAATCTTCCCAAATCCAAGCAAAATCAAGGGGTGGGGTCCACCAAATTTTCGGTCATCATGACATGGGGGGGGGGGGTATTTTGTAAATATTTTATAAAAATATTAAAAAAAGTAGATATTTTAGTCATTAAGCGAAGTTCGGTGATTAGGGGTTTAATTACACCGTTAAGGGGTAATTAAGGATTCGGAACCAAAATTATTATTAACTAGTTCATTAAACTAGTAAAAATTGTATTTCGACGCTTTAAATGTCTTTCGTTTGGTCGTCGGTGGGTTTACGACACTTTTGTGGCGTACCGACGGACGTTGTCGCAAGTTGTTATTTCACGTCCGAATGATGTAGGAAGTGGTTCCGAGTTCCAAATTAGGCCTAACTAGTTCACTAGAGTTTTCATTTGGTTGTTATAGTGGCGGAAATATCGCTTACTAGTTCGCCGGTTCGCTAACGAACTAGTTTAGTGCATAGCGACATAACGCCGGAAACTTGTGATTATTAACATTCCGTTGATATCATCTTATTGTTTTAGTATGTTTTTCATCAATTGACATTATTCCGAAGTCCCGGAAATGCTTTGTTATAGGTTCGGACGAGTTAAAAATACTATATTTTTAGCCGAAACGGACACTTTTGAGATTAGGGCGTTATACTGGAAAGTCTTGTTTCTTTGCAAGATGTGTTTTCATAATAATGTTTTCTTATATAAATGAACTCAGTTATGTTATCCGAGTGTCGTTTTTCAGTGTTTCGGTCTGATTTCACGGTTTGCTGGCATGAATAGTGTAACCGTGAATAGTGCACGCAACACTTGCTACCAACACTTTTAGGACATTGTTTGTTTGGTTTCGCATTACGACGAAAACCAACATATGTTTTAGCTTTGTTTTCTTGTCCTAACTCTGTTATCTAGTTTACGACACCGTTACGTAATCAGATTCCGCTAAATGCATGAGATTATGTAAATAAAATAGTGATTAGTTTGTACGGAATTGCCGGTTTATTGCCATTTGTCACACATTTTCCGCCACTTGCCCGATACGGAATCGATATCACGTATCGGGCCTTGCCCCATAAGCTCGTTAAATCTATCCGTTGTCGCCTTCCAAAAACTAGAACCCGTTTGATTGTTCCCTAAAATAAAAAAAAAATGCATTAGTAAAACTAAAAAATAAATCTTTTTAAATTTAAATTAAAAAAAAGTTAACTTTGGTTCATACCGACAATCGGGCAAGTTGAGGCCTTAACATACGCAATTGCTAGCGCCTCATCCTCTATTTTTGTCCACTGTTGTCTCTGCTTCCCTCTCGAACCGCTTTTTTTTTTGCGGTGTCGGGTTCGGTTTCAACCGCCTTCCCATTCCCCGTGTTTTTTTTGCGCTTGAGTTCATTAGGTGACGATTCGGGGACGACTTCATCATCATCATCAAGTTGAACCGGGGGTTGCGGTTGGGACTGTTCAAATTGAAACGAGTTGCGTTGCATGAATTGTTGGAGTGCTTGAAATTGTTGCATTTGTTGAACTTGGGACATTTGTGAGAAGGCGTTGGGAGATTGTTGGTAACCCGAAAACGTAAATTGTGGAGACCCCCACGAAGGATCCATAGTCGGAGTGTAAGCGGGACTCGAAAAAAAGTTAGGTTGGTTCGGGTTGGGGTTGTTCGGGTTGGGGTTGTTTGGGTTGAATGGATTCATGATTTGTATAAAAAAGGGGAGTGTTTTTTATAAAAATGGATGAGAATGGGAGTAGAATGGGAGAAAATGGTATAAAAATGGTTGAAAAGAGGGTATTTATTTAAAGTTTAAAAGTTTTTTTTTTTAATTATAGCCGTTGGTTAACGGCATTATTTTGAAAATATGGGCTCGTCATAAACGTCTTGGGCCAGCCGGTTTTAACATCACGGGCCAAGGGGGGCGGTGTGGGGGACCGGCGTCGGGCTTCGCCGGGCCTAAGCCGGCCCCATACCCCTTGTTCTTACACATTACCCATTTTGTTGTAAAGATGTGTATATGATGTGCGGACTATTATTTTTGACGTACAAAGCATTTTTTTAAAGAAAAAAGAACACAAATGGTAAAGTCTTCTATACGACCACACATTATTCTATTATTTATAACGCATGACTATACCGAATTAAGGGTTATAAAATCTTGTCGAACAATTTGAGGCCTTAAAGGAACTTGAGGACCCTTTATGTTAACTCTACATGTTGAGGGAGGTATTTGGGAGATAGCTGAACTTATGGAGTCAAATTGAAACTTTTTTCACACTTAATATGGACGGCAAAATGCTGCCAAATACTTCTTCTATTCACACCTTTAAAAATTAATATTTGATTTGATGTAACATTCATAAATTATTCTCTTAAGCTTATATTTAAAATATGGTTTTAATTTTTTTTGACATTTCATCTACTTCTTTTAATTATTTAGAGTAACTTATATAAAGTATCATATTTTAAAACTGTAAATAAAAAAGAAAAAAACAATTACTAATTAGAAACCTAAATGATCACATCAATACTATAAAACATATGAATAATGGGTTTTAATAATCGCAATTATTGTCTGTTGGCCGGCAACGGTCTCAACTTTAAAAATTCTCACTGGTGATCCTATCTTTTCACATATTGGCCTTCAATAGACCCTGACTAACAGAACATTAACGCTGTTAGTCTCCGGTCACCGGAAAACGTTTTTGGCCGGAATAGTACTTTTTGGCCGGAAAACTCAACCTATTCGTCTGTAACCTTTTTGAAACCTTATTACACACCATTAGGAACCTTTTCTAGTAAAAAGCCCAATTATTAAGGTCGCCGGAAAAGCTCCTTTTTCAGCGGAAAACTTCGTTTTGACTGGAAAACTCAACTTTTTACCCGGAAAACTAAAAGTTTTCGTCCCAAACTTGTCTGTAACCAGAGATCGGACCTTTAGGAACCTTTTTCCGACCAAAAAAGTTTTTTCCGGCGACCAGAGATTAACGACGTTAGGGTTCTGTTAGTCAGGGTCCATTGAAGGTCAATTTATGAAAAGATGAGACCGACAGTGAGAACTTTTAAAATTGGGACCGTTGCCGGTCAACAGACAATAATTAGAAAGTTGAGATTATTAAAATCCATTATTCCAAGATAATATTAAAAGTTTCCATAAATTTGCCTCCACGAATGACAACTCCAATACCTCCCAAATTGGAGACAATCATGTAAATGAAGTAAAAAGGAATAAAATTTTCCAAGTATCTTTATAACAAAATTTATGATTGGAAAATAGCAAACTGAAAATAGATTGACCTGACTCAATTTGTTTGGCTACATTTAACAATATATAACCGGACCATAAATAAAATGATAAAATTTTGTCTTTAGATTTATAACCTTATTTTAAACTCAAAAAAATAAAATAAAAATTAATATACCTTCTAATTGAAACTGGGAATCGTTTTTCTTTTAAAGTTTAAACCAGAGTGATACCAGGCATAAACATATAATCGATTCGTAGTGTTCCACTATATATATTTATATAAAAAAAGTTGTGACTAATAAATTAAAACTATTACAAAACACATTACACATTGACTATTTATAGAAGAAAACGACTAACACAGTCAATTTTTACAAGATTACCTTTTTAAACTATATGATTACTACTTGCTGAAAATTTAGACTTTAATTGTTGCTAGTCCTAAAGACCTCACTCTTATTTTTCAGTGACAATGTACAACATTTTATGCACAATGTACATCATTTCAATGCATGATGTTTATCCTTGCTGTAGAAATCTT